>VYZW01034427.1:4148-40527 GCA_013401315.1 Balaeniceps rex | reverse complement strand
GGGAGGCGGGCGGCCGCCGCGCCCCGCCCGCCCGCTCCGCCTCCCCGGCCCGGAACTGCTGCTGCTGCCGCGCCGGGGCTCCGCTCCCCGCAGATGATGGCGGTCTGCTGCCTCCCGGGGGTCCTGACCCCCGCCGCGTCCCCCGGGACCTAGTCCCCAGTCACCCGCCCCCCTGGGAGGGGTCTCATCCCCGGGATCGGCTCCCCCCCCCCCCCCGGCCNCCCCCCGCCGGGCATCTCATCCTTCTCCCCGGCATCTACAGCCTCCTGGGAGATCTGCCCCCCCGGGGGGATGCCGCCCCGCTGAGGATGTACCGCCTCCCACCCAGGGTCTACTACCTCCTAAAGGATCGGCCCCACTGGGATCTGGATCCGCCCCGGGCGTCTGCTGCCCCCAGGGGTAGCTGCTGCATGCCCCCCAAATCTCCTGCCCAGGGAAGCTGGTGCCAGCCCAGGGGTCTGCTGCCCCCGCGAGCACCCCCTGCCCCCCGGGATCTGCTGCCCCAGAACCTGATCTGATTCATTCCCTACGCGTTCGCCTGCACGTCCCCAGCACCTTTGAACCTGGTGCTCAGTTTCGCCTGCACGTCCCCAGCACCTTTGAACCTGGTGCTCAGTTTCGCCCCGTTAGTCCTCACCAGCATCCCCGCAGGGGTGGCGGGAGATGGCAGACCTGCGGTCTCGCCCTTGGAAAAGCTTCAATCAAAGCTTTGGATTTTCTTCCGCACCAGCTCAACCTTTGGGCAGAGCCGTAGGAAACCACATTTCCTTATCGCAGCTCTACTGTAAATAAAACACCTTCCATTTCTGCCACCAGCCCCACTACGAGGGACTGGTCCCCGCTGCTGGCCTTGCGAGGACATGGAGGGCCAGGACAGGGCCCTGCAGGGATGGGTGCGGGAGCAGGGGCACCCAGCATCGCTCGGTCCCACGGCTCCCACCAGCACTGAGGTCAAAACAGTAGGAAAATAGAGCTTTATTGGGGAAAGCAGCTTCATACAAAGAACAACTGCAGTGTGGCACCCTAAAAAGTTGCTCTGCCATGTCCAAGAGTGGCAACAGGGGACTGGGAGGGGCTGGGGGAGCAGGACCTGCCTGCATGTGGGACTGGGGGGAGCACAGGGCTCCCTCCGCATTGCTCCACAGCACCCCGTGGCTGCAGCACCCCCCTCCAGGTTCCCCCTCACCCCAAATCTTCTCCAGGCTTGGGAGGTTTGGCAGGGATAGGAGAAAGAGGAAAAACCTAATTCTTTCACCCTCCCTATCCCCCTCCCTCACCCCGTCTGCAGGGACAGGCACTGGCACGTGCCCCCATGCACAGCGACCGGGGGCTTCACTGCCACTGCGAGGGCACGGCCCTTAGCCCTGCATCCTTTCCCCTGCCCTAACTTGTGTCACCAGTGTGGTATTTACATATGCAAATCAGGCATATGAATTTGCATGTCTGTCCTCATCAGCTCTTGTTAAAACACTGCACCCCACTCCTGCCTCGGCATCAGGGTCCCACTCACACCGCGACAGCTCCCAGCTGCAGTTTGGCCATGGCACCAGCGTGGGGCTTGCCAACCCGGCTAACAGAGCAGCGTGGCAGCTCCAGCTCAGTTCCTCTGGCACAGCGTCACCGCTCGTCCCTCGCAGAGCCAGAAGACGGGATAGAGAGGCTCAGTGAAGACATCGTGAAAGGAGTGGATGAGCTGCGTCCGCTCCCCGAGGCCGTAGAAGGAGAGGAGCCCCTTGCTGTAATCCAGGCTGACCCCCAGGTTCTTATACAGCTGCTCCTGGATTTTCTCTGCCCGGCCCTTGTGCCAGGCCAGGTAACAATCCTCCCGCACCTGCAGCCCCCACGAGCCCCCATCCAGCCCGATGTTGAACTTGTGGCCCTGCTGCCGCTCCCGGGGGAGGCTGTGGTAGGTCACCCCCAGGATGACGGAGTGGCTGGAGATCTTCACCTCCCAGTAGTGGTGGCCATGGCCGTAGCCCTGCGTGCACAGCACCTGCCAGGGCTCGAAGCGGGGTCCCTGCTCCTGCCGCCCGCAGACGGCGCTGGGGCTGTGCTTGGCTTTCCAGTTACCTTTTGACAGCTCCAGGTACTTGTTGGCCGTCTCAGGATCAAAAGTCAGGTTGCGGTGGTCTGGGAAGAGCAACGGCAGGGATGCTTCATCAGACCTTTATGCCCTTGGCATGAGCCCTCCCAATGGTGAGGTGGTTTAAACTGCGTAGGGCTGGCTCCCAAAATAGGAGGGAACAAGTTGTAGCATGTTTGGAGGGGAAGGGGAGCGGGGTGAGATGCGATACCTGCCCGCCCGCCCGCTAGAAGGAACAGAAACAGCCCAGAAATAGCTGGCAAGGCACTAAGACGCGACGCTTCGCACAGTCCTTGCACAGCTCAGCTCACAGCCAGCAAGCAGCGGTGGCTCTGTGGTCATTTTGGAAGAGATGTGCTTGCTTTTAAGAGCAAAAAATATGAGTGTGGGTGGGGAGAGGGGGAGAAAACCAGGCGTTAAGTGAGCGAATATGGTATTGCGGGGAGTTACTCTCCTCTGCATGGGCTGCGATAACTCCTCCTGCCACGGGCACTCGCTGGCCACCAGCACCTCACCTTCCTCCCGCAACAACCCGGGAGGTTGGAGCCAGCTATGCTGGGCTCATGCCTGCTGCCCATAAATAACTTTTTTTTTCCTATTAATAACCCTGAGAACGTTTTGTGGGGCCTGATGGAAGGAATCCTTCCAGGTCCCATAGGCATCAATTGCCTCCCTGGCAAGAATGACATGACCAACATGCCCTAAACATTATCCAACCCTCTTCCCAAAAGGGAGGAGATGGGAAAAGGATCATTGAGGAAATCCCTAAGGAATTGGAATGGGATGGGCCCAGGGAGGGAAGGGGACACAAAGGACTGCGGCTGGGAGTGCTGGGGCCATACCCCTGGGTAGAGAGCAATGACTGCAGGCAGGGCTCTGCAGACAGGGGTCTGGACTGGTACTGTGCCGTGCAGGGCAGCTGGGGTAGCCCATGACACATCCCTGTGGGTGCTCGCCTGCCAGCTGCTGACGTTGCCCGCCTGCCTGCCCGCGGGAAAGCACTGTGCCTAAATATGGGTTATCGGGAACAGGCAGGTCACTCCTGCCTGGGCAAGACGCCCGAGGCAGGTGAAAAGGGGAGGATGGAGACAGGGCAAGATCCGGGGCAGCGACCGACCCAATGCCGGGCACTGGCAGCCCCAGTTTCCGTGGGAAAGTGTTCCCTGGTGCCGCTAATCCCCCTAATGAGCCCTTTCCCAGCTGTGCAGTGTCCCCCAGCCCATCCAGCCCAGCCCTGCAACACCCTTCTCTGCATTTACGGAGAGGGATTGGGAGAGCCAGGGAAGGAGCCCCTGTCACCGCAGCCGCGCCACCCTCCTCCCAGGGAAGGGCTTGGCTTGGTGAAATCTCTGCCTGCTGGGGACCCCAGCGGGGTGCTGCCCCTCCAGACCCCCACGTGCTCCTCACCCTTCAGAAGTTCAGCTCGGAGCTGGCACTCAGGGAGAGGGGTCACCACCTTCACCGCCGGCCTCTGGGGACGCACCGGGCCTGTGGAGGATGGGGACAGGCATTTTGAGCGATGCCACCCAAGAACTTGTTCCTTCCTGGCTTCGATGGGAGGAGGAGGAGGAAGTCCATCGTATCCTAACCTGGGAGCAGGCACGTGCCACCGCAGCTCGGCATTGCCAGCAAGGAAAGGCCACAGGGAAGCCACCCAGCTCATCCCACCCCATTGATACCCATCTGCTGAACAGTAGATGCGTGTCCCCATCCCAACCCCAACTGTGCCCGGCAGCCATAGCCCCAGCACAGTGACACGGGCCGGGCTGTGGTTCAGGATGGCTTGGAGCCCTTTGGGGTGGCCCTGCAAGCAGAAGGGTTACCTTGGACAACGGGGTCGGGGGCTTTGGGGGCCACAGAGCTGGGCAGGTCCTCCAGCAGGAGCCTGGAGATGTTGGTGAGGATCTCAGTGATGGGCTTGACTGCACCAGCCACATCAAACTTGATGGGGAGCAGCGCCTCTGGGCTCTCCGGAGATGGGAGCAGGGAGAACTCCTGTGGACAGACACCCATGCACCAGCCTGGGAGGATTGGCAGCTCCAAATCCCATCTGCACATATTGCGTCTCCCCAGTGGGTGACGGGGGCATCCCCAAAACATCTGCTGTTAGCTGTGGCTGGCATGCAGGGTCGGGGAGCGTGAGGCTGCGGGGAGCAGAGGGGTTGTGGCACAGGACTTTCTGTTTTGCTGGCGGTGGAAGAGCCTTGCTGAGCGGTTTGAGGGTGGGAGATGCTGCCCATGGCCCTGCGGGCAGCACCATCCACTCTGATCCGACATCGCCCCCGCCATCTTTTCAGGGACCCCCCCGAAAGCAGCTCTTCCCCACAGCCCCATCACATCCCTGAGCTGGGCTGAGGATGCGTCCACCCCTGGGGAAGGGGTCAACAACATCTTCGCCCTCACCAAAAGGGTGTGGGGCCGGCAGTGCCCAGGCGTGGGGAGCGACACGGCGCTGGGATGGTACCTGGAGGAAGGTTCTGTGGTTGGGGCAGGCCAGCAGGTGCTGAGCCCTCTCCCTGTGCCGGCTGAGGACGTCCAGCCGGTCCTTCAGGAGGCTCCAGTCCTCCCCCACGTGCCCCAGCGCCGCTGCCTGCTCTTGCTCGATCTTGGCCACCGTCTGCCACTGGCAATCCTCCAGGGCTTTCTTCAGGAGGGTGAATTTGCTCAGAATCACCGATTTGAGCCCCTCAGAGGAGTCCTGGGTGGGGAACTGCCGTGAGAGCCAGCACGCTCCCACCCACATGCCCAGCACGGAGGCGGCCGCGGTGCTACCTTGATGCTGCGCATTCGCTCCTCCAGCTCCTGCATCGCCTGCTCGATCCTCTCCGATTCCTCCTGGGCTTTTTCCAGGGACTCTTTCAAAAGGGCCTGTGAAGGGAGGCACCAACACTCTGCATGCTGCTGCCTGCCCGGCTCCCAGGAGCCCTCTCAGGGCTGCAGGACAAGGCTCACAAGGAAGAAGGCGGCTTGGGAAGAGGAGAGGCTGTGACCAAGGTCACTGAGAAGTGAAACTCTGTGCTGTCTTTCGCCTGTTTTTAGCTGTTTCCTCTAGACTGGGGGTCACAAACACGTATGGCACCGTTCACCTGGTGCTGCTGGATTTACCCAGCTCTCTGCTGCTTCTGACAGCCCACAGTTTCTTGGGGACAGACAGGCGCTGGTGGCATCTCCCTGGCCAGGGCCCATGCCAGCACCCTGTTCAGCTGAGGCTGGGCACAGCTCAGCACACAGAGACACGTCACATCCCTGCAGCAGGGCATGGGACAGCGGAGGTGGATGTCATGCCATGCCCAGGTTGCTGCCCCCCCACCCCCTCCACCACAGTCCTGCCATTCATTGTCCCCACCTGCTTTTTAGAGCGCTCCTCCTCAAAGAGCACCCGCCGGTGCCACTGGCACTGCCGGACGGTGCAGATGCAGCAGATGCACCGCCGCTCGTCCTCACAGTACAGCTCCAGCGGGCGCCCATGCTGAGGGCACAGCTCGCCATGGGCCACCTCACACCTCTCTGTGCCCGAGACCCGCGCCTCGCCATCCCGTGCCAGCTCCACCACGCTGCACAGGGTGACATTCTTCTCCAGCTCTGGGTGTCGCTCGAAGCCCCTGCGGCACTCGGGGCATGTGTAGCCCTTCTCCGCCCGGGCGGGCACCTGCTCTTGCTTGTGCCAGTGGTCGCTGATGCAGCGCTTGCAGAAGTTGTGCCCGCAGGGCAAGGTCACAGGCACCCTGAACAGCTCCAGGCAGATGGAGCACACCAGCTTCTCCTCCAGCTTCTGCGAGACCGGTGATGCCATCCTGCCTGCACTGGGGATCGCGGCGATGGGGGAAAGAAGCCAGGGAAACAGAAACTCAGCTGTGCAGAGGAGGAAGAGATGGTGACACTGAGCCGAGGGCGGGTCAGGGCTCCGAGCCAGGCATGCTCTTAAAGAGACACCCAGTGGGTGCCCCTTCGGCTCCGCCAGCTCTGCCATGCACCGGGGAGACAATGGGGAGGGTGAGCTGCTCCCCTGGGGGAGCAGGCAGGAGGCCCCGGAGAGGATGAAACGCTGCAGTGACAGCGCAGGGAGACACATACAAGAGGCTGACAAGGTTCAGAGCAATGTTTGTTTCCGTGAATGTGTTTGCACAGGTACACACACGATGTATAATTTGATTTCACTCCTTTTTTGCCCTTTGAGGGAAATTCCTGGCATCCTCACCTCTGCCAGGGCTGGGTCCCCGAGCAGAGCATGGCAGTCCTCCCTGGCAGAGAGACCTCAGTACAGCACTCCTGACATCTGCCAGCCTGGGAACCAGCAGAGAGGGGTGCCCACCGCTGCTGCAGCCACATGTCACCTCCCTCTGCAGTGATGAGGGCTGTGACACGTGCCAGCAGCCAGCCAGGGCCACATGCCGCCCTTGCATCTTTCCATTTTAAACTACAGCTCCTGCTGTTTGCACAGGGCCCTGTGCACACCCACCACTCCTTTTCCTACTAAGTTCCTTGCAACACCCGTGCACATCAGTACTCCAAAATGCAAGAAAGATGTCATCAGTCCCTGCTCAGGTGGCAGGTGGACTCTTCTGCCCAGAGGCGATTGCGGTGCCTGTGTGCTGCATACCTGCACCTCGTCTTCATAGGGTTCAGTTTCAGGAGAAAAAACTCCCCACCTTCCAGTCCAAACCTTATCTCCTTACCCTCACAGACGTGCTATCACTCGTGCACACACTCCCAGGCAGCTGAACGCTGGCGGGGCGGCCTTGGTTTGCAATGGTTCTGCAGCCCCCCCACACGCATGGCTTTGCTTTCACCCATGCAGGCAAGGGTGAGCGGGGAGGTCTGTGCTGCAGCCAGGGTGCTCACCAGCGGGCTGCTGGGGGGTCAGAGCAGTTTCTGTATCACAGGCAGGCTCGGAGCCACCCCCAGACTGTCCCTGGACTCAGGAGGTAACTTGGGATCTATCACAACTCCCTGCATGTCCCAGCATAGCTTCAGTCCCCAAAACATTTCTTTAGGTGGAATCCGCAAATTCTGACCAAATATTCAAAGCTCAGAGATGGGCATAACACAACCTGTGTGTCTGCCTGGAACCACAGGACACCTGCACTCCCACTGTGGTCACCTCACCAGCTAATTCACCTCGGCTTAAACCAGACCCCAGAACCCTTCAGGGCGGGAGGAGAGTTCAGGGAGCTCAGGTGTAGATGGTAACAGCCCTGAGCAATGGCAGGAGGGGCGCATTTCAGCACTATCTCAGTTGTTTGCTGGAGGCTCTGATTTCCTGAGGAAGGGGGATCCTCAGATAAAACTACTGGGAACCAGAGCTGGGAATAGGCAGCTGCAACAGCAAGAGCATGTTGGTATTTAGGGCTTTAAACATGTGAACAGGGGATGCACAGAGCGCCCTGCAGAGCACAGCAGAAAGCAGAGTCTCTCCACAGCTTGGGTACAGCAGCAGCAGCATCAGAGAGCCAGGCCACCACCACGCGTCTGCCCCAACCCTGGCAGCTCTGCAGATCTGCTTTTGCTCTGATTCACAGTGGGTACGCGCTGTCCGGGGAGCGAGGGGAAGGAGACTGAGGTCCACGTGCTTGGGTAGCTGTTGGGAGAAGCCAGCTCCACAAACGTTGACCTTCTGCAGATCTACAACCTGCATAGCTGCACTCTTCCCACCCTACAACATCCAAGAGGGGAAAGCGACCCTGGCCAGGGGAAGGGCTGCCCTTCTCCCCTGCACCCTGCTGAGCTCCCCAGCTCTGCACCAGCTGGCTGGGATACCAAGCTCTTCCCAATAAAGACAGCTCTGCCAGCATCACTCAGTGTGTTTAATCAGACTCATCTCTTTAAGAGGACTGCACAAATGAAAGCTGACACAGTTCTGAACCACAGTGCTGTAAGGGAAGGAAATCCAGGCTGGCCTGGCTCTGTCTGTTCCATAAACAGGCAAAAGGAGAACTGTGATCCTTGCAGAGAAGCAAGGCAGGGCATCTCTGGGGGACTCTATCCTGCCGCCCTTACTGATCAGCTCTGCTACAGAATCAGTAGCAAGATTTCAGCCTGGCCATGGATTTGCTTTCATTTATGAATGTCCTCTTTAAGTAGCCTTTTGACCACACAGCTGCCAGCACTGCGAATACCTGTTGCCCCCAGCTGCACACTTCCCAGCACTGCCAACACAGGGAAACTGGGAGCCGAGGGGCAGAGACTCTGTTATCTCCCTCCAGAGGCACAGATGGCTCCCAGTTGCACAGCTGTGCGAATGCAGAGAAGCCGGCGGCCCCATCTGCCTGGCCGGCATCCCAGCCTACACCAGAGCACCTCGAGAGGAGGCCGGGCCCCTAGTAAATCCCGTAGGTGGGCTCCTCGGTGTCTCGGTATCTGTCCAGGTACCTCAGAGGCTGGTGGCGTGGGAACTTTAACTGTGGAGGATGGTAAACGGGTGGCCGTACAAATTCAAACACAGGCTCTCTCATATCTGTAAAGGAATGATACAGAATGTTAGCAAGACAGCTCGGATCCAGACCCCAGGCCCTCTCCTTCGCCAGCAAGGGCCCCTGCATGCACACACGGTCAAGTATGCCCTGCCTGATGAAGGCTCTCTTGGTGATATTTTAAAATGTTCATTCAAAATGGCCTTTTAGAGGTTATCCCTCAGACTGCTGTTAGTTTGGTGGAGGATGGCTCGATAAGTACCCGGTCTGTGCTGTAACAGATCCTAGACAAGTGCCAGGACCAAGCAAGAGCCTACAGCCACCGCTCGCTTCACTGACCCTGTGCGTTACCCGCAAGGGCCATGTCCCAGCCCACAAACAGGCCCCCTCCAGTGTCCCTGCACGCTGCATTTCTTACTGAGAAGCTGATGGAAGACCGAAGTAACGGAGCTGTCCCACTGACACTGGAAAAACGCCAACCCTGCTGGGGTCATTGCATCCTCGTGCTTTCTGTAGAAGTCAAACGTACTAAAGGTTCGCATCTTGAGGCTGTGGCTGGAAACAAGACACAAGCACAAGAGCTGAGGTGAACATCTTTTCCTGCAGCACTCTGGTAGTGGTACTTCCCCACATCATCCCAGAGTCTATAAAATAGAGGTGGAAAAGGAAGTCACTAAAAAAAAAAATCTCCCAGCTTCCCCAGCTCTGTGCATATTTCTGCTCCAGGCAGGAAAAAAACACTTTCTTAACAGCCTGGTTTAAAGCAACAGGACTCCACAGTGCTTGCAGGGCTGGGATTGTGGCTTCAGGTGACACACAAACTCAAAGCAGCCCTGCAGATTAAAAGGAACTGCTCTCCTACAGCAGTAACAAACATGTCATCATAACAAGCAATAACAGCCTAGCCAAGAGAGTGTGAAACTGCCCAGTGAAAGCCTGAATTACCATGGCATCGGCCGAACATCCTCACTGAAATCTATGGGGCAGTCTTGCTTGAAGAGGAGGAAGATGAAGCGATGGTAGCCAGTTCCCATGGCAGGGAAGGGGGGCAAGTAATGACAGATCTCCTTACCCGACTTGATGTCGTTGCCTGGGATGTTTGTCCTGAACACAAAGAAATTTACTTCACTATATATCCATTCATTTCCCTCCATTAGGACCAGCAGATTCACCCAGGATTGCACATCCCTCTGTGCTACGTTTTGACATGACTTACGCCCTGTTTGACAAGTGAACAGATGGTAGAGGCTGCTTTCACCAGAAGAAAAATCACACACAGTGTTTTGAAAGCCAAAGAGCAGCAACACCTGGAACTACTGCATCTTTACCAGGACCCAGAACACGGGTAAAGAAGCTAATAGCAGGAGCACCAGAGAAAGCCACAGAACTGCCTTAGCAAGTACTTATTCCCGAGCTCTGTTGGATGAGTTTCTGCCCTCTCCGCCTGGGCTTTCCCTGAGCTAAGCAGCATGCGGCTCTGATCTGCAGTACTCACACCAGCCAGTGGAGGTACTCCGAGTCTGTGTCTCTTAAATGTCCATCTGCAAACACACACAACAGAGAAAGGCGACTTAGTGACAACCTGGTGTTTGCATGGACCCCAAAGTGAGAACGCCCAGACCCCCTCTGAATGGAGGGGGCAGCTTGAGACCTCCCAGCATTCCTTTCATATCAGAAAAGTAACTCATTCTTATAGGATTGAGCTTAAAATGAGGAGCAAAGAACTCTACAGATGTAATTCCAAGATTAAAAGGACTTCTTGGTCAGCTGCTTCACTTCACCGTGCCTTGGTTTCTCAGGGCAAACAGCATCAGCTAACCTACCTCCCAGACTGCCAAGGGAGAGAAGAGTTTGGGGGTAAACAAAAGATGGGAGTCAGGGAATTGCTTCCACTACACTGCGACATAGGTCCTGTCACATCACTGTCCCATCTCTCAACTGCTATTGATTTGGGGAGGCTACAATCTTTCCTGCGTATGTAATACATCCCTACTTAGAAGATACTGTGCAGCCAAAAGAAACAGGAGATAACCAGAAGCAGAGTGAAACAACCCCGTTTAAACGAGTTCTTTTTAAAGAACCTGCTACTCACCTGGATTTGTGAGCAACAAAGTCCAGAGGGAGCCTTTATCTGCCTCATATGACACTGCAGGGGGACTGGAAGCCTAAATGAGCAACATAAAGAGAACGTAAATCACTCAGACAACAGGTTCCATTAAGACCAGGTCATGATTTCCAAGGCAAAGAACATGAACTTGTCACAGGCACAGTCATGCCACCGAGTAATCCAGCTCCACCTGGAGAGCCCCCTGGAGCATTACTAAACATCAGCCTGCCAAAAGACAACAATCCTGTTGCAAAGCTCTGTCCTTATCACATCCAAGAAACACATTCACAGAGGAAACACCCTTGTAAAAGAAACACCCCAGAATGAACAACGCCCATCAGAAGCACCTGACAAAACCATACAGGCTTCCTATGGGGTCGAGGTTGTTCCCAGCTCCGCTCACACACCTCTGACGGAGTCACCATGTTCCCATAGTAGACCGGCACGAGGTGCTCGTCTTCTTGGCTGTACTCCACCCTCAAGGTAATCCAGGGGGTGAATGTGGCCCCCTTGAACAAGTCACGAAATATCCCGCAGTGCTCGGCCACACGCTGCTTGTGGAAGGGGCCGCTCGTCTTCTCCCACTCAGCTCTGACTTCGTCCAGGGGGATCAGCACTGCAAGGAGAGAGAAACGCTGCAGGAGGAAGCTGGGGACCCAGAGTGGCCGGGGCAGGGAGGGAGGTGGCAGGGCACAGACCAGTCCGGAGCCGTGCTGCTCTTTCCATCTCGGCATTCTGGCGGTTCTCCCTCAGGATCTTTTTTCTTTCCTTGATTTCCTTCGCCCACAGCAGCTTATCACGCGGTAGGCCGACGTCAGTCTTTGGCTCTTCAGAGAGGGGTAAAAAAATCACGTACATGAAAAAATCTGAATACTGAAATACCCAAACACAAACCCCCTGCAAAATGTTAGAGAGTGTGTGAAAGAGACACAAACTTCAAGACATAAGAGACTCGCTTCTACCACATCTGCCTTTCCTCTGCACCTCCACGCTTCTGCTCCCTGCTCCTCCCCCAACTCATCGCACCCCCGGACCCACAGGTTTGCCAGCTGGTGAGCAGGTCTGGTCTCTGCAGCTCCTCTGCAGCCAAACTGTATTATTTGCTGCAGGTCTAAAGCTCTGGTTCCTGATCTGCTTTCTCTAATACTACTGGGATTCCAAGGAATCACTTCTTTACTCTGCTCCATGTCTTTTGGCAGGTCCTGGCCAGACTCCCTCCTTCCAGAAAACTGCCATCCGTTTCCCCTGAAGACATTTGCACTCTGCAAACTTCTACATCGGAGAAAGGCCAACCTCGTGCCAAAGCACCACATCAGCTCTTTATAGGGTGGGTTTCGGGGCAAACCTGTGGCCCCAACAACAGCTTCCTTGACCTTCAGCAGCAAAACCCCGCGCGGCGCAGCTCCTTCTGCGAGTACCTGGCTGGGGGCTAGTGTGCTGCCGGTACGTCTTCCACCAGCGGGGCTTCCTGCTCTCCTTTTCTGCCAGCTTGAAGTAACGAGTGAAACTGCGGTATTTTTCCAGCGCTTCCAAGTTGCTGACGTCAATATCCTCGTTGGGCATCGGCCCCAGCGGGGCTGCCCGCTTGCAGAGCGCAGCTGGAAGCGGAGAGAGTTCCCGTTTTATACAGAGAGCAAGAAACGAGGACGAGAGAACCCGGGAAGAGCGGGAGCGCGGTCCCGAGCCGGCCCCGCCAGGCACGCTTGGGGAATCCAGGCGCCCGAGAGCTTCCCCCTCCCCCGCCCCAAACGGCTCCCACTGCCGACCCGTGGGGGAACCGGGGCTCCCCGGCCCGTGTCTCACCGGCAGTGCCAAAGGCCCGCCCGCCCCGGACGCCGCACAGCGCCGCGCTCAGCAAGGGCGCCGCCATGGTGCGCGCCGCCCTCAGTGGAAGGACCCCGTTACCACAGCGACAGCGGCTGCGCCGCGCGGGGCCTGGCTTGGAAGGCCCCCGCTGCCATAGCAACGGGGCTGTCTCGCGCAGGGCCTGACTAGAAGCGTCCCCACATCCCCGGAGTGCCCGGCTCCTCCTCCCCATCTCCGCCCTTGCTCCTCTGTCCCCAGGGCAGATCCCGCTGAAGGGAGCGGAGTGGCCCTGGTGTCAGCCGGGGCAGCAGGGAGAGGAAGTGAAGCCCAGCACAACAGCCAGGTTTCTTCAGAAAAAGGCCCAGAAAGGAAAAGCTGGAGTTGCCTGTGAGCCGTGGAACATCCTCGGGGGGGGGGGCCGGTGAACCTCAGCACAGCCCCAGGGCAGAGCCGTGACAGCTCTGCCTTGCCCGGCCTTGCAGCTTGGCCAAACCTCTGCGATCCCCCTAACGCCTTCAGTTGTCACAGCCCAGCAGCAGGCAGCCGCCTGTCCAAGAGCCAGCAGCGTGGCCGACTGAATCCACCCCGAGGACAACCGCCTCCCAGCAGTGCCCGCCTGGCGGCCAGTGGCACTCGCCCTGAGGGACGGAGGCCAGACAAACTGTGGCTTCACAGCCCATAGGGATGGATTTCACACTCTGAACACTCTGAGATTGTTTTTAAAGACAAGGACAGTTCCTCAGCTGAGAGCTGGGATTGTTTATTGTTTGTTTTCTTGCCCCATGTGGAGGGCGCAGCAGCTTCCTGTGAGGATGGACACAGCCGTCCCTTGGGTAGTGCATGGGGATGCCACCTCCTCAGTATGACAGAGATGAAGTGTTGTAGGACGCTTTCTTCAGGGTCTCCAAGAAGAACTGCTCATCCTCTAAGAAATCGCGGTCCTGAGAAGAGAGGGATGGATGGGATGGATATCAGAGAATCCCACAGAAATGGGGTCACAGTCCAGGCTGTCGCTCATGAGTGAGGGAAGTATCCCAAACCCTCCTTCATGCAGTGAGCAGTGGGCAGGTACCCATCTGTGGTCCCCCCTGGGTACCCAGGCTCCCCCCACTAGAGCCCATAACCTCACACTCTGAGCGAGACCCACAGAGGAAGCCTCAAAGAGCATCCCCGCCTGGGGAAGGACCCAGCAGGGAAGCAGGCGGCTGACAGGAAAGGCTGGGGACATCATGAAGCCAGAGTCCAGCAGAGCTGGCTTCTGCCACCCAGGGATGGGGTGAGGAGAGGGGCAACCCCATCGAGCCAAGGACGATGTCCATCTCAGGCTGGACATCGAGCCAACCTGAGACAAGCTGCGAGGATCTGCCCATCCTTGCTTCTGGTATCACTCCTCTAGGTGCCCATGGCTTCTGCAAGCCAGCCCAGCCCAGCCCAGCCCAGCGGCTCAGTTAATGATCTTAGGAGACACGCCACCCTGTGGCTATCAGGCCCGAATCAGGCTTCACCCAGCCCTGCTCCCACCCAGCTGGTTCAAAACCCCTTCCAGTCCCGGTCTCCCCACCGCCTCACCTGCTGGGCCCTGTGTTTCAGCAGCAGCAGTTTGGCGTAGAGCTCAGTGGGGCCGGCCATGGCCAGAGTCTCCCTGCTACCCGCTGGGCTGTGCCGAGGGAGTGCCGTGACGGGAGGCGGAAAGCCTGGAACGAGAGCCCGAGTGTGTGGTACTACCACCATTAGGGGAACTGCAGATGGAGACAACAGAGCATCCCTTCTTTTGCTGCCTGCATGTCCCTGCAGCAGGGTCCTCCCCAACCTCCTAGTGCAAACGGGCTGTAACCCACCTACCTCTCCCTTCCTGTCCCCTCTACCCCCTCCTAGCACTGCCCTGGCCCAGAGAGCTCCGCTGAGCTCCTGCAGAGGACGAGGAGGCCAACACCAACTCACATCTGAGGTATATACACAGGGGAACTAAAACAGCCCCCAAGAACATCCCAAGCCTCCTGAGAAGTGGAATGCAAGTGCAGCTGTCCCCCAGCATGTCCCTTCCCATCAGCAGCATGCAGGAAGCCTTACACAGCGTGCTGGAGAGGCTTTTTTTAGGGGCACTGAGGTCCTGCTCTGCAGTCAGCAGCACCACAGGATTGCTGGGCAGCTCCTCGCGTAGCTGTTCAAGCTGCCTCCTCTGATGGGCCATGCTCAGCCGCTCCTGCCCCGTCCCCAGGAGAAAGAGAGAGAGAGACACGCTGTTGGCAGAGGTTCAGGTCCTTGGCACAGCAGCCCCAGACTGAGAAGGGAAGGCGAGGGGGTATTTACCTGGTGCAGATGCTGTTCCTGCTGCTTCAGCTGCTCCAGGTGCTGCTGCATGACCTGCAGCTTGGTCTGGTGCTCAGACTCCACCCTGCGTGCCTCCTGCAGGGCTCGCTCCCCTTCCTCGTACTTCTGGGATGAGAGCTGCAAGACAGAGCGGCTGGGGAGGCTTGGGGACAGGGACCCTCGCTGCCCTGGGGCAGGGCTCCTTTGTGCATCCCCTTATTCCCCTCCCAGGACAGGATTAGGATTCATGACTTCAGGAGGGGTTTGAAACCCCGGCTTTGCTGCCGGCCCATGTACAGCTGCGAACTGCAGCGCAGATGCTCCACTTACTTTGGTCATGCTTTTAATCTCCTCCTCCCGCTGCCGGATGCGCAGCGCAGCCCCATTCACCTTCTCCTTCTCCAGCCTCAGCTCCTGCCAGGCATCATCCAGCAGCTCCCTGTCCCTTGCCAGCTGCTCTTCCTTGGCTTTCAGCTCGCGGCCCCGGATCTTCAGCTCTGCCTGCTCCTAGGATGGGCACGGCAGAAACCGATGCATTACCTGCCCTGTCTCATGTCTTCCCAAGTGATGGGAGAGATCTGCCCCTGTTCAGCTCCTTGTGTGTGCCAGTTTGGGGAGCAGAGCAACACCACCAAGTGATCAGGTAATGCACTCATCCAACCACCCTTGGGGACCGGGGCTGGCAGAGCTGGGATTGTACAGACACACACACATACACACGCACTCCTTCCCCAGAAGGGATGGAGCCCCCCACCATGTTGCACACCCTAAAACATGCTCAAGGCACAGCAGTTTGTCAGCAGTCAAAATATCCAGCCTGAATGGTTATCTTCCACCCTGGTAGCCATTAAAAAGGCAGCTCTGCTGCACTGTCTGTGCCACATATCCCCTCTGGACAGCCCCAGGAAGGAGCAGAATTGGCTCTGGACACATCCCCATGGCATGGTGAGGTTTTCCCTAATCCACCATGGGGGTTTCCTCTCACCAGACTTACAACAGAGGTGGCTGCGCCTGGTCTGGCTGCCCAAACTCCTCACAGATAAAGGGGAGAGACAGAGGTGACTGATGCTTCAGTCGACACCTAAAACAGGCTGGTGGAGCCTGTTCCTGAACAGCCTGATTCTCACCACCCCGAGTGACATCTCTGTCTTAAACACCTGAAGGCAGCTCTGAATGTCTCCCCTGTGGGCAGGACCCATCCGTGAGCCTGCCAGGCAGTGCTGGAGGCCATGCGAAGGGGCTCCGCTGCTGTACCTTGGCCAGGCTCATGATGGTGCCCTCTCTCTGGGAGTCCATCTGCAGGGCTCGGTCCATGTCACGCTCCATCCGCTCCTTGCTCAGCTGCTGCTGGGTGTGAAATTCAGCCCACTCAGCCGCCAGCTTCCGTCGCTCCTCCGAGCACTTCTGCATCACCGACTTCTGCTCCTCCAGCAAAGCGCTCTGGAAAACATCGCAAGAGATGGAGAGAGAAGGCACCAAGTCCCATTCGCCATAGGATTTTTCTCCTTTAACCCGTCTCTGCCACTAAACCCCACGCAACATCTAGAGGCTGGTTCAAGCCCATGGTGCCTGGCGTGAACCCTGCATGGAGAGCTCTGGCCCCACGCCCCTCATGAACCAGCAAGCATCATGCATGCACACAGCAGCCTCTTGCATCTGCGTGCCAGAGGGTTGGTCTGATTGCAATTCACCGTGTGACCAGGTGTGGGATTGAGGAGGCAGAGGAAGGATGCTGCAGCCCAGCACCCAGCTCTTTTCTCCACCACACCCCGCAGTGCAGCCCCGGTCAGACTCACGGGACATGTGAAAAGCACCTGGAGATGTCCACCCCACCTCACCTTCGCCCTCTCCAGCTCCGCTCGCTCCATGGAGAGCTGCTGGGTCATGACTCGCCGCTGCTCCTCCAGCGAGTGCTGCAGCGATTCCACTTTGGATTGCTCTGCTGCCGCCCTCCATCGCTCCTGGGTTTGGACACAGAGGAGAGGCAGATGCCATTCACAGGCTCCAGGCCAGGGACCTCCAGTGGGAAAGACATATGCCCATACCCAGACAGGAGGGCTGACCCAGGCAGAGGACACAGCATGGGCTCACCTGCTCCAGCAGCCGAGTCTGCTCGCCCAGCCTGGCCTCCATTTTAGTGATCACCTCTTGGAGTCGGCTCCGCTCCTCCTCCATGTCCCTCTGCTGCTGTGACAGCCTGTCCTGGAGCACTGGGGAGAGGCAGCAGCAGGGCCATGAGCAGCATGAGGTGGGAAGCCCCCCTCCGTCCACATCATATTCATGGAAAAACTGCATGCGCTTGTGCTTATCACCTTCTGCACATCCCCAGGACACTGTTTTGTAAAGGGGAGACCCCGAGATGTGCAGTGATCCAAGGCCCGCAAGGCTTTGCCAGCCTCAGCTCCCAGCCTCTGGCTGGCTTGGAGCAACTTTTCCCTGTTTTCTGGGTGTCCCCAGCCCCAACGGGGATCCCACAGCCGTTTTGGCGCAGAGGAATGGCAGACTTACCCTTGAGCTGCTTGTCCCGCTGCTGTGCCCCCATGGCCAGCTCCTGGGAGGTGCTGTGGTGCGTGGCCTCCACCTTGTGCGAGAGGTCGTGCAGGTCACTGGAGAACTTCTCCATCTGCTCGATGACGCCATTCAGAGACCTGTGGAGAGGAACGAGGGGAGGGTCACCCCTGCGGGACACACTTCATCTCACCATGATGGAGAGGGGAATGTCTGGTGGGCCAAAGGCCAGGCAGCCCTGCCCCAAACCTCTCCGGGTCACAGCAGAGAGTAGGAAGATGTAGCTGCTGCTTAGGGGAGTACTGATGGATATTAAACAGCTCAGAATCCCTGGAGGTAGCGGGTGAGAGAGAGGATGGCCCCTGTTGCCATGTTCCGAGGCTGATTCCCTCCAGGACAGGGCACGCTGCGGCCAGGGACCAATGTGGGGATACGATGCTGGCCGTTGGTACCTGGTGTGCGAAGTGGCGCTGGTCACCGCATCGATCTCCTGGTCTTTCAGCCGCTTCAGCCGCTGGAGCTGCTCTTCATGGTCTTTGCGCATCTCCTGGACAGACACCCTGTGGGACACGGGGAAGGAGCCTGCCACAGGCTGTTACAAACCAGTGCTCCCCGTGACGGGCGCTGTGGAAGAGGCTTGGTCGTGGGGCTGAGACCAGGTCCCAGGAACTGAGCTGGCATGGTGATCTGTCACGGGGCATCCCATTGACAGGCATCCACATTTGGGATGGACCACATTTGGGGGTTATGGGCTTCTCTACCAAAACCTGATTTCTCATTGACCCAAACTATGTGGACATCAGTGACTCACTGACCTGAGTAAAAGGGATTTGGGGGAGAAAAAACACTGGGTTCAGCATCTTTCAAAATACAATGCATTCACTCTGAAATGATGTCTCCCGCCAGATCCCACCTACAAAGCAAATCCCCATTCCAAAAGCCACTGAGATGCCCACAACCCAGTGCTTCTGGAGTCTGATTTCTCCTTTCACCGTGTCCCTGTTCCCTGGTTCCTTTGCCAAAAAAAGGAACTAGCCCCACATGTGTGCCGCTCATGCTGCTCTCACCTCTGCAGCTCTCGCAGCCGCTCCAGCTCCAGCGCGCTTTGCTGCTCCAGCGCGGCCAGGCGCTGCTGGTGCTGCTCCAGCAGCTCTGCCCGTGCCTGCTCCGCGTCCTGGCTCTGCGACAGCAGCTGAGCTGCCAGCTGCTCCTTCTCCCGCCGCAGCCTCTCCTCCCGCTGCCCGTAGGTCTCCTCCACCACCTTCACCCGGCTCCTGCCCGGAGAGGTCACAGCAAAGAAGTGTTGCTTTCATGGCAATACCCGGCACTCTCCACCCAAAGCACACACAGGGATTTAGGAGCAGATCGGTGTCGCTGTGTGCATGGGGAAACATGCAGACTCTCCGCAATCTGAGCCCTGAACCCTCCTGCTACTGCCCAGTGTGGTGCCCTTGTTGGGGACATGCTGGCAATGGGACTGGCTCCTCCTCCTTGTCACCCATAGGACAGTGTTGATGAGAGTGGACTCCCACCTTGGCCCACCCGCGGGGCTGCTCTCTGTCCCCACCAGGTCCACATCGAGATGGCTCTGTGTCTGTCCACCCCAGGGATGGATTTGGGAAGCACCCCAGCACTCCCACCCCAGGGGAGATGGAAAGGGCTGTAGGCAAGGACCTGACAGAGGAGGGGAGCACAGGCGAGAGCCTGGTACCTGTGGGCACTCTTGAGGAGATCCAGGTCTTCCTGGTGCCGCTGCTGGAGACTCTCCAGCAACAGTCTGTGCTGCGTCCGCTCCAGCTCCAGCGTCCGGACCTGCCGGGCACCCGGGAAGAAGGTCCTTGTGCTGCCCCGGGGACAGAGCTCCCACAGCAGCACTTGGTGGCTGTAGGCATCTCTGGACAGGGAGGTTTCTCCTCTCTCCCCTATCACCCTGATGCTATTCGGAGCGGACATGGCCCCTTCTCCTCTCCCTGGGCCACCCGTGGCCCCCCATCCAGCAAGCAATGGGGCTCACCTGGCTCTCCAGCTCTGCCACCCGGGCCTGGGCGCTGAGCAGTGCTGCCCAACAGCCTGATGCATCCTCATAGAGCTGGGCTGCGGGAGCCCCCAGCCTCCTCTCATGCAGCAAGCCCAGGGCTGGGGACTGTGCCTATGGGGATAGAGAGAGAAGGTCAAGGCCCTTCAGGATTGGTGGCTTTGTGATGTGGCCACCGGCCCCCAAAAGAAGGCACATGTCTCACCTGCAGCTGTGGGGCAGCCTGTAGATGTGCCCTGGGTGTGGTAACCTGTGGAGACACAGGGATGCTCTCAGGGAAGTAAAGCCCTGGGGGGAACATCTCCTCCTAGCCTGGGAATAGCGATCCATCCCCAGCCTACTGCAGTCCCTCCTCTACCCTTCTCCAGCCGAACCCCATTGCTGGCCTGGGTCCCTTCTCCCCAGGTGACACTCAGCAGCCCCTACCCCAGACACAAGCATGCTGGGCTCTTCCTTCTCTGGGGACAGACTCAAGGATAAGACCATGAGTCCTCTGGGAGACAGCATGTGTCCTGCCACCAGGGCAGGGCAAGGACGCCCACCTAGATGAGAAATGGAGGCTTCAAAGACTAAGCAAGAGCTTCCCTCTCTGTCAAAGGCTCTAATTCCCCTTCAGTTGTCTAGAAACAATCTCAGAGCGTCTTCACCACCATACTGGGGAAAACCAGCTGAAGAAAAAGTCCTTTATCAACTGGAGCCTCTGTTGTCTAATTAATGTAATATATATATGCCTGGGGAACTATGTAAATGCTGTTCAGGCAATGCAGGGTTGTAAATGCACATGTGCTTTGGCCTGATAAATACAACTTGTGGCATCTCGGGGCTCTCCCAACACTTTGCCTCCATGAACATGGGCTCCCAGACATGCAAAGCAGGGCACATCCTTCCTCCTGTCAAAGGAGCATGGACAGAGTTGGATGCCAGCAAGTCGGCAGGGGAGGGCTTGCGATCACCACCCTGACCCCGCATCTCTTGGAGACATGGGACCAGCAGACCTACCTGAGCGAGTGGGGCAGGGCCATGTGTCTCCTGCTCCCCTGAGAACAAGGCTGTGGGGACTGAAAATTGAACAAGTCCATGATTCAGACATGGCAATGGGAACCATCCCCTCCCAGAAGGACGAGGGCCTGGCTCTCCTGGGCGGAGCGAGAAGGGTCCTGCTCCGCTCCAGCGGCTGGTGACAGGTACGGAGAGTCAGACAGGCTTGTCTGTGCCCGCACCCCTACCCCACCCCACACACGATGGTGGGACTCTGCTCCGCAGAGTAAGCCTGGGGGCAAAGCACTGCTCCTCCTCCATCCCCATCACCTAGGGAGGCAGCTGGGTCCGCTAAGCTTCTTTCAATGGCCTCTGGGCCGGTGCACAGCCTCAGCCCAGGGCAGGAGGGGGTCTTCTAGCACACAGCACTAGTGGGACGAGTGTGGGGGCAGTAGGAGGGAAGGGGGAGAGAGCAGGGACAGCAAGAACTTATGCCCACCCATTGCTCAGAGAGAGCAAAGCCCTTGCAGCCCTCTGATACCCCAAAGGCAGCACTACGGAGCTCAGCATGCCCCAGCATGATGTCCCCACCGCACCACGCAATGGGGACAGTGGGATCCTGCAGCTTGGCAGCCCGCTCTGACAACATCTGGTCAAAGCCTCGGCAGCATTCACATGGCCAAGGGTGATGCTGTGGCTCCTGCCTTTTTTTTTTTTTTTTTTTGCAGGGCAGGGGGACCCTCTCTGCTTACTGCTGCCCGAACCACCCCGCCACACAAAACGCACCCAGGGTGCTGGTGTCTCTGGAGGGATCCCCCTTCGCAGCCTCTGACGGGTGAGCTGAGGCTTGTTTCATGGTGCTGAGCCAGGGGACCGGCTGCCTGCGTGGGCACAGACACACGAGTGATGCACAGCAGTGTCACAGCTCAGGGAGAGGCGCACAGATGTTATCCTGCTTGGCATTTCTTTAAGTTTAAAGCTTGGCTGTTCCACTGTGATCAACAGGCAAAAGCCTGATGAGCCTTCAGAGCTGCCTTCCCTCCCAGTTACAGAGGTCCAAGACCAAAGTGATCCCTGCTGGCTACCAGCTCTCCCCATTCCCCCATCTCACCCACACAGCTGCTTTCTGCAGGAAATCTCACCCATGGAGGACGCCTGAAACGTGAAGGAGGCCTTACCCAGAGCCATCTGCGCTCGCTGCCTTGTCCCGCAGGGCAGCTGCCTGCTGCGGTGCTCCTGTGGAGGCGGCTGGCTGGCTGCAAGCAAAAAGCATCCTATGTGGGAGAGCTGAGGAGGTGATGAAAGACAAGCTCCTTTCCCCCACCATCAGTCCCTGCGTCACAGGTGAAAGCCTCTGTCCCACTCAGCTGTGGCAAGATTCAGCCTTTTGGCTGCAGAGGGAGCAAAGACACCCAAAAACCCTCCATCACCAGCATTCCTCCTTGCTGCATCTGCTCCCTTCCCCTGGGCAGCCGCAGCCCCAGCTAACACACCCCTGCCCACGATACACGGCTGTCTGCAATTCGCTTCTGAGTCCCATTCGAATGGCAGAAGTCTGAACCTGTGTCTGTGTAAACCCAAACTGGAGGAGGTGGTCTGCCTGGAACTAAGAGGAATGAAGGCAGGAACGAGGAGCGTGGGGGCAACCTGTGGGGGTGTGCTGATCCGGGACAGCTCCACGGGACCCGGGGCAGTGTGCGCAGTCTTGGCCACAACTGGAAGGAGAGCCCAGAGGTGTAATGGGACTGTGGGCTGGATCCGTGGGAGAAAGCCCCTGCGTTATTACCCCAACCTGAGACAAGATAGTGCTTAAAATTAACTTCTTAAATCTGA
The DNA here is from genome assembly GCA_013401315.1 of Balaeniceps rex. Classification (NCBI taxonomy): domain Eukaryota; kingdom Metazoa; phylum Chordata; class Aves; order Pelecaniformes; family Balaenicipitidae; genus Balaeniceps; species Balaeniceps rex. The sequence goes on along the minus strand of VYZW01034427.1, from coordinate 18,457 downwards.
GCCAAGGGTTTCTGAGAGGTCCTGCTGGAGCAGCTACACATGGAGCAGACAGAAGCGCTGCGGCCATCAATCATGCCTTTACCTGATGGGAGAGCGGGGATCCAGCCCTTCGCCTGGGGCCTCCGAGGGCCTGGCACTTCTCTCCTGGGCCTTCGCCTGTGCTTGGGCTTTCTTGCGAGACAAGGCAGCGCTCAGCCAGTTCTCCTCCAGCGGGTCAGGGTTAGCCACTGCCTCCTCCGCAGCCGGGAGCTGGCTGGTGGGGCCCGGCTGCCTGGCTGTGGCGGGGCCGGGGTAGCTGAGCGCAGGACTGGCCTTCACTGGAGACTGCGGCTCCGAATCCATAAAATCCTCATCTTTCAAGCCCAGCCAGTCGCCTCCAGCCCTGCTGCCCCGCACAGGGCTCCGGCTGTGCTCCGGTTTGGAGCGGGGCTCCGGCTTCGGTTCATTGCTGTTCTCAGCTGACAACCTGCTGCAAGGAGAAGCAGTCGCATACCTGCCTGAGAGGGGACCCCGGGGACCCTGCCAGCTCTGCCGCAGGTGCAGCGTGGCTGGTGGCTGGAGCAGCAGACACACACAGAGCACCATACCTCGCTGACTGCCTTCTTGACAGCCGGCCCTCAGGTGTGGAGGCCACCGTGGGCTGGTACGCTCCAAAGACAAAATTCTCCTCATCCCAATCCTCCTCCTTCTCTGTTCAGACAAGCAGCCTTAAGTCAGTGCCCAGAGGAGCAGCTGGCTGCAAAGACAGCAGCCCTCCTCCTCCTCCTCCTGCTCCCCTGCAATTCCCACTGGGATCGCTGCCTCTGGGAAAGCACAGCTGGAAACATCTTCCCTGAAAATCCACGAGCAACGTGCCTCCCCAGTGTGGCTGGGAAAAGCGTCTTTTCTGGGAATCAGCCCACATACGAAGGCAACTGAGTTACGGCTACTGTGCAAATGCTCCCAGGCTGCCTCAAGGGCAGAGTAAAACACTTTTGCATCAGCCACCTTCCCCCTTCCCATGCTGACTGAGAGCCCAGCAGCAACCCTGCTCACCACTACAGAAAAGGTATTTCCCCTGCAAGGGCATCAGAAATCAATCTCGTTCTCCCAAGCCAACGCTGTCACCTCTGCAGACATTCCCAGCATCCCTGGCTGTGCTCACTTGGCTGCTTTTGGTACTTCTTATCCAGTTTGAACTCCCTGCGCTCTCCCGAGCCTGGCTGTTCCAGGATTTTGGCCACAGAGCTTCGTCCCAGCAACTCGTCCAGCTTGGAGCGGGCTGGCCGGAGCTCCTCTCTGTTGGGGACAGAGCAGCAGATGGGTTTCTCTGAGAGGCAGGGCTATTCCTCGTCACACAGCCTTGCCAGGGTGCTCTGGCTCTTCTCTGCAAAACAAGGCTGCTCTTGCCCCTTTCTGGGACCCGCAGGCAGAAGCTCCAGCATCCCCCGCCCAGCACAGTGGCACTATCTCAACGCACAAGCCATCCCCTGCTTTACTCTCACTGCCTCTTCATCGCCCTTACTCTTCTGCCTTCTTTCCCTGCTTGTCATCTCCTTTTGGGCCACTGCCAAATCCCAGCGCATCCATCAGGTCGTCACCATCATCTTCAAAGGTCAGCTCCTCCCTCCTCCGGACTGGGGCCACAGTGTGCAGGGGTGTCTGGGGTGGGGGTGGCTCTGTGGATCGGATCACACATGGTAGGAGGGCTTTTTTTTTTGTAACAGAGATCAAGGCAGCCCTGCCTGCTGTTATATCTCAGGACCATTTACAAAGTAATTTTTAAATAACTCTTGTCAGTGACCAAATCTCCCAGCAAGTGACAAAGTGGCAATGCACTACTGCCTGGTCTGTGGCCATGCATCCACTGATGGGACATTGCTGGGTGTCACTAACACTGGGGTTTCCAGCTCTGGCTAACACCAGGAGCTTTTTTCGCTTTGCAAGTTTCCAATCAGATAATTCCTGCTCCCCTTTGCCCAAAGTCCCTGCTCCACCAACGCACCTCAGTCCTTGCCCTAACCCACCAGCTGCTACTTGTGTCCACAGTGGATTTGTCGAGGTGAAAGGCAATTTTAGGGGACCATCAGACCCATTAGCAAGCCCGCTGCAAGAACAAGAGGGATGAGTGCCTGTAACACAGCCACAGTGCAGCTGGATCTCACCCAGAGGTGCCCCAACTGTGGTTTGGCATGGACCAGTGATGCCCTCAGTCACCCAAATCCTGACCCAGAAAACTTGTTCTCATTTGGCAACATGCAGAACAGGCTGGATGAGTGCAAAGGTAAGATCTGAGCCTCCATTCCCAGAAAGGAAAGGTCAGTTCTGTAACCTGTGGCACACTGGAAATATCAAGCACTTGGTGAGCTGTGTCACAATTAACCCCGTTACCAAGTTGGTCTATAAATGATCATACTGGTTAATAAGAGATGGGACTACGTGGCTTTCAGTTTAATCAGTTTGGGCCTCACACAAACTAATCCAGGCTGCTGATTCATTTAATACAAAGAGGATGCCTCACGCAACCCTGCTTACCTTTCTCTTTGCTCTGTTCTGTTTTTTTCTCAGAGCTGCTTTTAGTGCCTGTTGGAGCTTGCTTCTTGGGAGCATCCTGCTCCTCATCAGATAAAAGCCCGACCAAAGGATCATCTAAATCTGGGAATTACCCCATAGGGGCAGGAAAGGAAAATAATAATAAAAACAAACAAAACCAACGTTATTTAGAAGAACAGTTCTGCACTAAGCCAAGCACTATCCCCCACCATGTACACATGGGGACAGGAGACCGTATCTGCCCAAAGCCATGAATGCAGGTTCTGCAGGGACCTGGGATACCCTCGAGTCTCCCTGAACTTCAAACACTCAAGAAATAAATTTCTGTTCAGTTTTCCACATTTTCTTTCTCCTAAAAGAAAATAACTCAAAATCTGGGTGCTTGAACACTGTTTAGGCAAAGAAAAAGGGGAGGAGAAAGCCCACCTAAATCACCTAAAGCCCATTAGGGATTTTAACAGATGCTAATCTTGGTTAAAGCACAGGCTTTGACAACCAGGTCTCAGCTGTGCCAGGAAACCACCTCCGCTGTTTGCAAGTTGGACAGAATATCCCCTGACACAAGGGCTCCCAAGTGTTACAGAGAGTCATTAAAAACCAAAGCACACATGAAAATGCAAATGCCCCCAGAACAGTCTCCCAGCCCTGTCTTGGGAAGGGCCTCAAAAGCAGAGCTGTGATTTTTTTTCCTTTGGTCACCTGTGAAGGATTAGATTTGCACCCAGCATCGCAGAGTCCTTCACCCCTATCTCATTAACCAGCCAAGCCTTCAGCTAACAGAAGAGGTGAGCTATGGGCAAAGAGCAAGGGCAGAGTCCTCAGCTTCCCCCATGCAGCTACGTGCTGAAGCGAAGCGACATCCTACCTTCAAAGTTAAATTTCTTGTACTGTCGGGAAGCAGGGGGGGATGACAGTGGCTTCTTGTCCATCACAGGTACAGACTCTCCTAGAAACAGAGGCCACGGCTCTCAGCGACAAGGTGCTGCAGAGATGCCCCTCTCCCACCCTGGCTGAAGGCCACTTTTCTGGCAGCAGCAGTTGCAATACAACACACAGTCCCCCTGCAGCCCTGCGGGGTGGGAATCTCTCTGGAGGGGTCTCCTTGCAAACAGAGAAGGAGAAAAGGGCCTGGGGAAGAGCAGGGCAGTCTGGGGACTGGCATGGCTTAAATGCAACCCCTCTGGCTCTCCTTCCACGCAGACCAGGCAGATCCCTGGTCTTCGACCTGCACCAGGTAACGGCCAAACGGTGTTTGGTGGGAGGCGGCAGCGTGGCCATTATTGCTGCTGACGTTAGTGATGTTACCACACCACGACAAGAGGCTGGGCTGGGGATCTCCCAAGGGAGAACGCATAGCCAGAATAACACTCTATGTCTGCGACTGCCCCAAAAAGGACCAGTAAAAGGATTTTAGGAACAAATCCACTTTTTATTCCCTATCCCAGAAGAAAATACCCCCTGCTCATTTGGAAGCAGGCTATGAAAAGAAGAGCAGAATCTCCTTTTTACCTTTCTCAGGAGCTAGCAGCTTCCCTGCGGTTTTTACTACTCCTCCCGAGGAGTCATGTTTCCCAGGACCTTTCACGATTGTCTTCCCTGGCCCAGAACTGGGTTTTGATATTCCCAGGAGATCAGCTTCCATGTCATCCATGTCCTAGAAAGCAACAGGACAAGAACGGGAGCAGAGTGAGCGCTGCTAATGCCTCAGCGCTGCTTCTCCCTTTGGAGGCTGGTGTTGGAGGCCATGGCTGCGGCGCACGTGGGACTGAGATGAAGGATATTTATGCACTTACCTTCAGGGTCTGCAGCAGTGCTTGTGGGTCTGCGTCGGAGGCACTGGATCCCTGCATGCCAAGGAAGGCAGAGATCAGAGACAGGCAGACTTTGGAAACTCCTCACTCCTTGCTTCCACGCTCCAGCCCCTGGTTTTCCTCATTTTATGGAAGAATACATGCCCAACTCCTCCTGGTGTCCCCTCACTGGAAAGCCCCTGTGCCTTGATTCCTTTGCTGAGATCCTGCTGCCTCTGGGAGAAGCATCGGGAACACCCGGGCCATTGCTTTGCGTAAGGGTCCTTCCTACGACACTTTATCCGAAGCGCACCCAGGAAGGCTGGGCTGCAGCACAATGTGCCCCCCCCCGGCTTTGCTCCATCTCATCCACGGCACCTGGAAGCCCTTCTCCCACCATCCATCCACTCCCCTGCCCCATCTTCCCTACTGCACAGCGATGCCAGAGTGTCCTGGTTTTGGCTGGGATAGAGTTAATTTTCTTCCTAGTAGCTGGCCTAGTTCTGTGTTTTGGATTTAGTATGAGAATAACATTGATAACACACTGATGTTTTAGTTGTTGCTAGGTAGTGCTTACCCTAGTCAAGGACTTTTTCAGCTTCCCATGCTCTGCCAGGTGCACGAGAAGCTGGGAGGGGGCACAGCCAGGACAGCTGACCCAAACTGGCCCAAAGGGCTATTCCCTACCATATGACATCATGCCCAGTATATAAACTGGGGGGAGTTGGCCGGGAGGCTGCGATCGCTGCTCGGGCACTGGCTGGGCATCGGTTGGCAGGTGGTGAGCAATTGCATTGTGCATCACTTATTTTATATATTATTATTCTTTTCCCTTCCTTTTCTGTCCTATTAAACCATCTTTATCTCAACCCACGAATTTTACTTCTTTTCTCCCCATCCCACTGGGGCGGGGTGGTGAGCGAACGGCTCTGTGGTGTTTAGCTGCCTGCCAGGTTAAACCACACAGAGAGGGGTCACCTCTTCAGCCCAAACTTCATGGTTCATCCCTGATATCCCACTGATGACTTGGATGGGGTGACACCAGGGGCAAGCCTGGCCTGGCTCAGTCCCAGCCCTCACGACACCCAGGCTCTCTCCTGAAATTTGGGCTCACCTCTGCAGCTTCGATGTCCCCTGCAGGGAGTTTGCTGAAGAAATCATCCTCTAGAAAGGACCTGTGACAGAAGCCTGGGGGTTAGCAGCACCACATGTGAGCTCAGCAAGGGTCCCCTGGGGACAGCCAGGCCAGGTGGTGGGAGGTGGAGGGGAGCGGACCACACAGGCACACCATGGCAGCCACATCATACAACAGAAAATGAGGCTAAAATAGCACTGGGATAAAAGATAGTAGTGCTGGGACTGCTATATTTCAGCAAGCAACTGTTATAAGGGAGATTTACAGAAGATGTACAAGGCTGGGGGCACCCAGCTCTTGCTGGAAAGCTTCAGGCTCTGGGCTCCCAGTTCCCAAAGGCATCGCAGGTAACTTGCCTTCCCAGGCGATTGCTATCGGGGCAGAGAGCGAGGTGGAGAAGCCAAGGATGGGGCAGGTCAGAAGGACTTGGGGAGCACAGAGAGATCTCCAAGTGGGAGAGGCTGTGTCTGAAAGGCACTCACTTCTTGCTGGCCTGCGAGCTGGTGCCCCGAGCTCTCCCACTGCTGCCCCCGGCCAGCTGGGAAGCTCTGGCAGATTTAACAGGGGTTTCATCTGGAAACAAGACAGGGAGAGATTAGGATGATGGACATGGGCATATTCCTGGCCTAGGCACTCCAAAGGGGGATTTGCTGTCTTCTCATGGACCGCAGAGGCTTTTAATCAGAGACAAACTTCACTTCGCCTCTCCAAACCGATGTCCAACCTATGCAATGGCCTCTGACTCCGGGAAACCCTGCTCTCCCCTCTGCTCCCTGCTTCAACCCCCCTCACAACTGGGGCCCCTCGGAGATCAATGGCTGTTGCACAAGCACCTCCTGCTCCCAGGACGGGAGTAAGAGTACAAGGATGCTGCCCTTTCGGCTGCAAAGAAGGTTTGTTTTACCATCGTATCGCAGGAGGTCATCAAGCACGTCATCAATAGAGCCTGAAATGAGACAAATTAAAGGTGTTGAGGCAGGTGAGCTTACCAAGCTGATGTAGAAAAGCTCCCAGTTTCAATATGGCTTGCTCTTTTGAGATCCCACAAGAATAAAGGCTTGGTCTCAAGCATCATCAGCGTAAGGCCTTCCTCGCTGGTCTAGAGAGAGCTGCCAGGGCCAGGACTTGATCCAGTATTTTATGGATGTAAGATTTGGCTTCACTTAGCCAGAAACAGGACTTCTTTATCAAGCGAGCCAGCTGCTTTCCATTTAGTTAGTTGCCGGCCACAGGCAGCACCTAATCCGTGAACTCTCACCTACGGTATCTCAGAGCCCCTGGGCAACCCCAAAAGCACTGCTTCAGTATCAGGGGCTGCAAGAGGCCTCTAAACAAGCAGTTAGGGAGTAGGTGAGGGGAAAAACTGAAATAAATGCATATATTCTCCCCTGGATTTGGCAAAGCCAACAAGAAAGGACTATAGGACCCCAATAAGCAAATCCACTTGATGTGAGAGGCAGGTGAATCTCTCTGCTTCAGGAGTGACACGATGCACTCAGCTGCAGCTTTCAGACAAGGATTATGAACATTTCAGTAGCCAGGGCTGCCACCTGATCCCAGTGTCCCCACTCCTCTGTCCCACACATTCCCAGCAGATCAAAGCACCTATGGACAGCAAAAGGAAAGCACGCGAGTGTACGTACCTCTTAAACTTTTCTTGGGTTTTGTAGCCTATGGAGAAAGACAAATTCCCTCATTAGAAAACAAAGCAAGTCTGACCTGGACTTTCTCAAAACACTGAAGCCAGAGGAAGGTTTCTCCAGAGAATCCCTCAAGCAACAGTGAAGCCCTCCTCCCACCCTCACAGTTTGGGAAACGACACGTGAAACACAGGGGAATCACAGAGATATTTACAACTTTAGAGACACCAGTAAGCACAGCCCCTCCTGACTGCCAGCTGGGCAAAAGCCTCCAGCCCTCGGGATCACTTCTGCCTCCAAACAGAGGTGCCAGAGCATCAGTTTGGGATTTCCCAGGCCTGCCTTCGTACCATGTCACACTCACCATCGCAGGATCCCAGCCTTCCCCTGCTCCAGCAAGTCTGTTTACAGATTCTCTGCTTACAGATTCAGCCGATCTCCACCTCCACGCTGCAGGGGAATCTAACACCGTTGATCGCATCCACACCAACTTCCTACCTGCAGGGAGAGGAGGATTTCCCTGTTTGCTGTTAAACAAACTTCCCTCTCCTGCTTGGGGCCCCTCTGCAGCCCGCCAGGCTGGCTCCGTGCTGCCCAGACCTCTCCAAGCCACTCTAAACGAGGCTCAATCTGAGTCTTAAAAACAACCCCTTATTCCCCAAAACAGTCTTGAGCTTTTGCAGCAGCTTCCATGGGAAACACCACACCGACACCAAGGAACTGCTCTGCAAAATAACCCGAGAGGGAGCACGTACCACCCGCCCTGCCCCACTCGTGCTGACCCAAGCAGAGCCCAAGGGGTAGCTCCTGCTCTGTGCAAAGCCTGGACAAAGCCCCGGGGGGCCTGGGGCTGGGGAGGGAAGAGGGGAAGGAGGGAAGGAAACCTCCCCTCTTTGGGTGCGGAGCACCCGGGGGACCTCGAACGAGTGGGACGGCTGCTGCCACGGGGCCCACGCAGAAAACAAAGTGGTGCTGGAGGCGAGGGGTGCACGCACCTCTGGGGGTGCGAGCAGGATGAAAGGACCCCCCCTGGTTTCCGACCAGCTAGGCCCCCCACACTGCATGCCCGCCTCCCTGCATCCCGTTCCCATGGCACCCGGTGCCCTCCTGACCCACAGCATCCCGGGCCAGGCCCGCGGTGCCCTGGACCCCGTGCTCACAGCACGCCAGGGCCGCGCCTGCAGCAGCCCCCAACCCCTGCCCGCAGCATCCCGGTCCCCGTACTCACAGCACCCCGCACCTGCAGTGCCGCAGCCCCCGTGCCCGCAGCGCGCCGGGCGCCCGCCCCAGGGAGGCCGCAGGCCCCGGCTCCCCCCTGCCCGGGAAGGCCGGGCCCGGCCCTTCCCTTCGCGGGGCGATGGGAAATGTAGTCCCGCCGGGCTCGGGGGAAGGGCCGGGAACTACGGCCCCCAGCAGCCGGGGCCCGGTGGCTCCGCTCCCCCCGGAGCCTGCAGGAGGAGCTAGGGCGGTGCGAGGTGCCCGAGGGCTGCAACGCCCCCCCGGGCACCTTGCACCCCCGTCCCAGCGGCCGGGCAGGAAGGGCCGAGAGGAGCAGCAGGATTGTCCCGTTTCCCCACGGGGCCTCGGGAGGCTCCGGGTGCCCAAGGACACCCGAGGGATGGGGGTTTTGCTACCCCCAAGACGTACCTTCAAAGACAGCAGGCTGGCTTTGGCACAAATAATCAGCCCCCCCTGGGCTTTAAAGCCCTGTCTTGGTGTTTAATTGATAAAGAGTAATCACAGTCCTCCTCTCAAGACACCCAGAAACCAGTTCAAGCACAAGGTGCCAGCCAGAGGCCAGGCCCTGGGGGATTACAGCTCCAAAGAGTACAGCCCTTGTGCCAGGTAAGCGCAGCAGCCACCCCTTCCAGCTTAGCAGGAGGAAACACAGCGTAGGCCCAGGAACCCCCCCAAGAACTGTGAATATCCCACCCGGCAATGCCTTGTGGCACAGCCCGGCGGGAGCTGTTCCCTGCAGCCCATCTGGACAGTTTAGTCGATGAACTTGAATTAGCGGCCATTGCTCCAAAGGGGCAAGATTTAGCAAATCTCACCACAGCAGTTCCTGCAGCAAGGTGCACTGGCACTGCTGGAAACAGCTAATTGGAAGTGTTAGAAGTTCGGGTTAACAATAAAAGCTCACTTAGCAAAGCAGGGTACAGGACAAAGGCAGCCCTGGTCCTGCCTTGCTTGCTTGTACGAGCTGTTACTTCCAGAAAATCCCCAGGGAAACGTGTTTTTGAGATTTTATAACCTGCGGACCCATCTACCAGTGGCTTTCACCATGGATGCTGCCAGTCCACATGAGCATGGGCTCCTTCTAAAGTCTTCACCAAAAGGTGGCATTTTTAAGAGTCCATCATTCAAATCAGACTGGAAACCATGGTCACAGACCGCTTGTTTCAGTACTCTTCAAGGAGAATGGTGTAGCTTACAAGCGTCATTACTTGACACTGAAATCACTTATACTCAAGCAGAAGAGGCTCAACACTTGTGGAAATGGTACCATCACATTCTGCCAAAAGATGGACGAGTCCTAATGAGGCTGCAGGGCCATTTGACAGAGTTTAAGTGCTGTTTGCTGACCATGAGACACAGCAAGTCATACCAGGTTGTGGCACTCAGGTACTACCACTAACAGGAGCAAGATGAAAAAAAAGTGTACAATATCCTCCCCAATAGCAAGGAAGTACAGCATCTGCTGTTACATCACTATCTACTCCAAAAAAACAGAGGGAAACAATTTTAAAGAAATAGCTTCTATGAATTAAAGCTTCTGCTGCCAAACACTACTGTTAAATCTTTGCTGTTGGCAGGGATCAGCTTTTGCTGGCTTATGAGCCATAATAATACCGAGCAATGTGCCACAGACAGCTTTGCTCTCTGCCAGTTTTATTCTTCCTGTGGTTGCGAGCAGCAGCAGAGGCAAGGATAGCTGCTGGACCTGGTTGGCTGCCCTAGAACGCTGCAGAGCAAAGCCAGAAATGTCAGACTAGAAAGAAGACACATAAAATCCAACTAATTTAAGGTCTTTTGAATACTTCATTCTACTTCACCCATTAAATGAGATCCACTGAAGGCAATGCATGAAAGAGACATTTTGTCTGAAAACACATTTTTGTAATTTATTAAATCTGTACATACAGTTAGCTAGTACTGTTCTCATTAACATATTTTTAACCTACTCCTCCATCATCCCTCCCCGGGTCAGCAGTGTGCTCTATTGAACAAACAGAAGGCAAAGCGCTTTGCCTCCTTACGCAGCCTGAACAGCAGTGGTTCCATTCAACCTGAAAGACTCAGCAGCCAAAAGGCAAGTTTGATTATTTTATTTAAAATCAAACATTTATTTCTGTTCAGCTGCTGCACGTGGAGCCAAACACTGTGTCTGATCATTGTTAGTGCCAGGAAAAACTCCTCCATGAAAACTGATCTGAAATTAGAGACTTTGTTAACAGATACCAAAGCTGTCAGAGAAACAGCTTCTCAGATGGTGCCTCAGAACTGCAGGATTTGGGTTTATGTTGAAGCTTTTTACCTTTTTAAGCTCAAAGTTGCTCTTATCTGTTGTGAAGAGAGGTTTTATCATTACTGGACAGTTATCGGTGTTGAAAAACAGCAATGATTTTCCTTAGTTGTAGTTGCGCTGATTTCACTGGGCATCAGGAGGTCCTGTTAAAAGCTAAATCTTTCATCTGTTAATCCAGACAGCACTGTGCAAGTCCCAAGTCAATATAAAAACAAAATTAAGCAAATCAGAGAAAGCTCCTTGGAAACGCATGGGTAGGAAAAAAAAAAATCTAGACACTTCACTTGGGATTGTCGTTTTCTTGAAGAATGCCTTTAAAAACCAGAAGAACATCCCAGAACAATCTGAAGACCCAAGGACCTTGGTCGACTGATTTCTGCCCTCAAATACTGGCTTCCTCATTCCAGGTCAAATTTGCAGTTTCTACCACTACACGTGGTTTTGCACATCAAATCACCATAATTAACATTTGTAAAGTGCTTTAAGATAGTGCTATGAAAATACTAACAATTAAAAGAAGGGCAGAACATCTATTATCAGCACCTAGTTGATTATTACTACTCATTTTTTCCTCAGAGCAGCATCACTATATTCTCCTTTGACTTCCTATTAACAAAGAGTAAGGTGCCAGTGTTGGACATGGCACACAGGCAAAAGGATTTTCTGCAGGGCAGTGAAAGAATGATGTATTGGAAAACATGAAGATGTCTTCTGGAAAGATGAATGAAGCAGAGCTCCAGAGAACGATGGGTATTTACCTCCCACCTACATCAGGAAAGCAGTGCCACATGCAGATTCATATGCACAAAATTATGCAGGAGGCTTTAGATAGCATAAATATTTGCCAAACAAGGAGAGAGGTGGTGCTAATCTTAAAAGGAAAAAAAAAAAAAAAAAAATCAAGACATTGATGCTTTTTAGGGGTAGGACATAACTGCTCATTAGAAGCTATTGCCTGAGGGCTGTTAACTACTTAGTAGTAAAATCCTGCTACCTTTCCAGTTGACAGTAACTTCTCTCTAGTTAGCAGCTTCACAAAAGCAATCCTTGTATGAATCCATAAAGCTTTCCCAGATTTTTAAAAGGTTAATTTTACCATTATAATTGCACTTTAGAAACAGGCATCAATCCCTATGCACTCTCCCCAAACACCTCCTTGATTTATACAAGTGGAAAGAAAGGCTACAATTATTCACTGTCCTACAGCTACCAGGATTTGAAAGGTTTGATTTAGGTGCCTGAAGAAAGGATGCAAACACCCAGTTTTCAGGTCAGGAAAAGTGTGCATTTTAAAAAAACAGCAGGCTTCACAGCTTGGCTTGCATCGGCTTCAGGTGTTTGTGGAAAGACTCATGAACCTGTAAGAAGACAAGACAGTGGTTACAACAAGGCCAGGCCTGAGCTTTAATACCATTTTAGCTCTTCACATCTTGCAGTGTGGTTTTACACTAACGAAATTTGAATCAGAGGCACTTTGGGGATTTAAGAACAGACAGCTAAGTCCTGTATTTGAGTGTCTATGTGACACAAAGGATGAGAATATAAGCCAAAACAAAATAGCTTGCCCACTACCTTTCTTGTAAGAAAAAAAGAATGCAAGACATCTTATATCCATATAGACAATTCTTTGGCATTTTAATTCAAAGAAAACTGGTAGAGGTCTCCTAAGGGGACTGTAATGAAGCTCCTAAGCCCCCCACAGACTTTAAAAGCACAAAAAATTGCGCAAGTTCTGGTGGGATTTAACTACAATCGCAGTCTCTGGCAGCCCATTGTAGGACATGGTCTGTCCAAATCAAATAAAGGCAGTAAAGGCCACTGAGACAGGATTTAGAGTTCTGTTTTGGCTGATGGAAGAGGGACACTGACTCTTCTCAGCTCAGTTTCTCTTATTAGCTCAGCCGTAGCTACAGCCTCAGGACAGATATGCAACACCTGACACTTAAGTACTACATGAGAGCAAATTATTTCCTTCTTCAGTCACTACTACTGCCTGAAGGCACTGAAAGATTTGCCAGAAAACAGGTAAGGCTTTCACAGCTACTGTCACCAAGCAGAATTAACAGCAAGTGATAATTTCTTTAAAATTCAGTTGTTTCTCTAGGGAGAGTATGATTTCCTCCCTCAACTGAGAAATTCAAAAGTATCCCACAGGGACACACATGAGGTACACATGGGAGAGTAACTGAAGAAACTGTGCTGAAAGCAGAGGAGCAGAAGTAGGTTGCTCGTTTTGTTCCATTACCACTAGTGACTTTTCTCCCTAATTCATCAATTGTGTGCTGAGATCACTGGATCAAAATTAAAAAACCCTGAATTGGGTTACTTCTCTGGACACACATGACCTAAAGATGAAGAAATAAAGTTTCTTTACCTCTGTTTTGTTTAGTGGTGATTTCTTTGCCCACTCAAACATGTTCTCGTAGACATTGCCATCATACCGGCCCAGCACAGATCCAAGATGAACATCATGAAAGTCAAAGGAGTCTACCAGTGCTACTGCATTGGGACGAATTATAGCTAAGAGCTCTTTCATACGCTGGTTCACCTGAGTAATCTGGGCATCGGTCAGAATACCCGCCTTGAGAAAGAAAGAGATTATCAGAAGAGTACGCCAGTTGCAAGAACCTTCCTTTCCCTTTGTCTAACATAGGTCAGCCTTTCCTGACACAAAAATGCAGCAGTTCATAAAACACTAGTTTTTTGGGTTTTTTTAAGTGCTAAGTAATCAAATTGGCAATTTGCCATAGTGTACAAGCAAAAGGAGATGCCTAGCTATTTAATCTTTGATGGGAGACTCATTCTTTAGAGTGCCTGTATGTTAACTTCAGTAGCAAGTTTTCTTGAAGAATGTGCATATGCGTATATTAAATTGTTCCTAGTTTCAGGGAACTTTTTGGTAAGCAGCAAAGAGGAAAATGGGAAGACAAAACATACCACATCTGCCTGAAGACAAAATAAAACACTGCTGCACAAATACATTCTCAAACTGGAAGAATGAAGAGAACTGATGCCTGACAATTTAAGATTTGGAGTACAATATCCCCCTTTTATGCGCTAATTTACAAATGCATACAGCTCTCGGAGCATGTCTAACTTACACGTCCTTTATTAACTCCTTGTTTTTTAACATACAACATCTGGTCACCAACTGGAAAACATTTAAGCTAACCTAGACAGATGCCATGTTACCATTTATCATCCAACTCTGCTTCTGGCAGATCACAAGGGAAACTTGACAAGAACCTTCCATCAGACCTGCACTGCTAATGGCCTTCTGGAAGTCAACAGTCAAGACCTTACGTCTAAGCATTCATGCAACTTTGCATTTAAAGCATCTTTGCAAACAATGACGCTGTCTCTAGAGATTGAAAGTGTTGGAGAAAGACACCAACCTGCAAGAAATCCCCCGTGTTCTTACTGATCCCATACAGCGCATACAGGAGACACAGCTCAGTCATGACAGCACAGACAGCTGCGTTACTGATCTCAGACAACTTTGCTGTGAAAAGTTTCACTATCACATAGTGACAGTGTGCCTACAAGAAATGAAAGGAAGGTGAATCAGGTTCATGAATTGACGAGAAGCTTTTATAGCATATTTCTTTATCAGGCACATCGCTGACCTCAGATGCTCGCACAAGATCAACAGAAGTTCTGTTCCAGGCATCCTCCGTGCTCTT
>VYZW01034417.1:0-73105 GCA_013401315.1 Balaeniceps rex | reverse complement strand
CCAGGAATTAGAACCTGGGTAATGGCCAGAACCGGAGAAATAGAGACTCCTTCAATCTTAACAAAGAAACCTTGACACTGTGTCTCTGCTTTCATCTGTGTTCAGACCAGATCCTGAAGTCTTGATGTGAAAATAGTGGGGCAGGAGATCTCAGAAATAAAATACTGCAAAGGAGTTGAAGGGCAAATAATTGTCTCCAGATCCATCACACACCTTTCAAGATGATGAAGCTGGTAAAGTGAAGCTGGTACAATAAGATTTCTAAAAAGGAAGGCAAATAGGTGATGATCGCTCCCAGTTACATCATGAAACCTCTTGTTATTTGCAGAAGCACCCAGTAAACACTTGTTGGGACTACAGGAAGACAAGATGTCACTATGTAAGATGTGATAAACTGTGAAGATTTGCATTTTGCTTGAGCAGAGAGTCCCATTTTTAATAANATCTATCATTATTGAACTCAACTACCTAAGACGGTAGACCATAGAAAGAGTTTGCGCACAGGTAGAAGCTGGCTGGAGCCATGTTTTAAGTGGAACTGAGCTTCCAAATTGAACAAAGAATTGAAACTTTTCTTGGATTTGAAAATTGTGTTGGTCCACAATTTATCTTTGCCTGCATTTTTCTTTCTCTCACAGCTGCAAAATTCTTCAGTGGTTTCCCATCTGGAATATATGCAGCACCACTATTGTGGCTTCACACTCAATATAGTGTCCATTTCTCAAAGCTCCATTTCTTTCAGATGGACTTACAGAGAAAGAATAAATAACTCTCTTCAATATCAAATTGGGATTACAGTTAACAATCACTTGGCAAACCAGAGTAGGTTATTTTAATAAACACATCATTCTGAAATAAGCCTTCCACCATCTGTTCAGTCCCATAATTATAAATGCAAACAACATAATTCATAAATGCACTATAAAAGAGAAGGAAAGAGAGAACAGCTTAAGATGACTGTTTGTTAGTTATTCCAGACAGTGATGCATCTGCTTACTTTATTCCTGTTTCAGAAGCAGGTAGAAAACAGTCTTTTAATTCTGTATTTTATGGCAGTCGCTATCCCTCAGTAAACGATTGCCTGTAGATGATAGAGATGTCATCAAGTGCAGTACGATTTCTGGTTGGCATCATTATTTAGCTACATCTATGATGGAAGCGCCCAAGAAAGATCACACAGCCCATCCTGAATCCCAGTGGGCCAGGAATAAACTTTGAGCATGTTTTGCAGAACAGCAGGAAAGAGCCTGTGGCGTTGGGGTGCCCTCCAGGGTTACAGGAGCTAAGGGTAAAGATGGCAATGCTATTGTCTCCCTGAAAAGATGCTCTTGACATTTTGGAAAACTGGGAAATCTTGGGAAACAATCAGAAAGTTGAGAAGAGTGTAAACATAAAATGCAAGAATCTCTGGAATTTGCTGTTTTAATCTGTGACATTTTTCGTTTTGAAAGAGGCAAAAAAAATTTTTTTAATCTGAAATACACAAAAATGTCAAAATGAAATGTGAATATGTTGTTTCATATTATGTGTGAATATGTTGTTCCCATTTTCTGTTGAAAAAATGAATACACATAATCCAAATTAAACGTATTTTCATGAAACATTTGATTTTAATACAGCTGCATATTTAATTTTCAAAAGGTCAGTGCAGAATTGTCCCTCTCTCACAATTAGCAGGTTCATAGACTCCATAAAATTAAAAGCTTTCTAGTAACTCTGTAATCTCTGGGCTGAATGGCTCATGCTTCCAGCCACTAAAGTGAACTTCCACATTTGGCCATCAGTAGAAAATCACTATAGCAGGGTAAGAAAAATACCCCCTACCTACTCAACATGATTCCTGGGGCAAAATGGAGCCAGAAATTACAAGCTCATTCTGTCTTTTTGTTGATATGTATCAACACTGCAGAACAACATAAATTGATTTAATATTCAATGCTGCAAAGCTAACAATATATCTAATACTTCTAGGATGAACAGCTCCTGTTGTTTCTCTGTGGGTTTCTCATTTCTTCCTGTTTCTGAGATGAGAAAGATACTTGCAAGATTTCCTAGCAATAAGGTTTAAGCTTACTGTGTATCGTTCTTGTGCTGCATCTGATTGACCTGCAACCCAGAGGAGACCAGCACGTTATCAAAGGTGAGTTAACTAAAGGTAGGTCTTTCACTGCACCTGCACATGACTACTTGTGATCTGCTTTGTTCAACAGAAGCCAATTCAGAGAGAATTTCTCTTCTAAATGTATGGGAAAGCAAAGAATATAAAAAGAGTGCATGAACTCAGAAAAACATGATGAGAACTGCTCCAAGAGAATTCCCTCAAATATCAGATATATTCCTTTAACTCAGTAGAGATACACTTAGTATTTGTCTCTCATGCGCTTTCAAGCGCAGGGCTCCCACCCAAGTGGGCTGGAGGAAGCTGGATTTCAAACCAGATGAACCCAGGCATGAGTATGGTGAAGCCGTCAGTATGGCTGGCTGCTGCTTCTGCTTGGGAGCTGAGTTAGTCTGGATGGCAGACAAATGTCTCCATCCCCTCCTCCTATGACTATTTCTCTTCATTGCAAGCTGACAGCCTGCAGAGCCCATAAAGATATGGTATGATTATCTGAGTAAAGTGGCTGGGGTAGATGATTTGCTAAATCGCCTATTGGAGCTCTGGTGGAGAAACAGCCGACCAGACACGGTCGGTACCTGTCTGTCCCTTTGCAGCCAGCACCAGGAAAGCACAGTAATGTGGCAAAGAAAATAAAATCCATCCTCTGCAACGAGCCTTACAACAGGGATCTTCCTTTGCCTTCAGTGTCTTTTATTCTAATCTTGGGGAGGGATCATCATTTATCTGTGTGTAAAACCCACCTAGTCAGTGGACTTGATGTCTCAAGTAGCATCAGCACCAAAGAGAAAATATTCCTAAATTCTTAAAATGTCCTAGCCAAATTTGAAGTCTGTCCTAGTCTTACTATATTTTTTTTTTAAATAAAGAGGGGCAAATATCAGTGGACCATTCCTCCTTAGAGATGATGCAGTCCTTTGGGAAAACATGGGTAAAATCCACAGAAATGTCATTGAAATTTTTCCCATTGCAGCTGAATGGTGAAAATCCAGCTCTCAGGAAAACATTATTTATATGGATATGACAGCAATGTTGATTTTAAAGTCCTTTGTAGTCAAATGTAAATACAAATTTGTCTCTATCATTTATTTTTTTCCACTCCTGAGCAGTTATGCTGAATATCTTAATTATCTTTAAATCAAATAATGCTGTTCAGACCTTGTGAGCTGGAACTAAGCACTCATCATTCTTTACTAAATTTCAGTTATAGGTTTTAAAAACAGCTGTCTCCAGCCCACATAATCCAGCCTCCAGTACATTTTGTAAGACTTCTACATGCCTCCTCAGATTTAAAATTAGGAGACAGTTCTCCAAGTAAGCAAAGCCCTCGAGTGAGAGAAACATACCGCTGGAAAAAAAAAATTACTTTCTTTGTATCTGACAAGTCACAGAAAACAAAGAAAGCATCTATCAATATGTTTGTTTCTCTCCCTTCTTTTTCCTTTGTTCCATCATTCCTGAAGGATGTTTTCCTCAGCTGGAGCTCACCTGTTCTCTCTCTCACAAGCCAACTCTGGCTGCCGCTTGCTCTAATGACCTGCAGCTCAAGGACATGTTCCCAGACCATCTCAGTCAGACGTGGGCTGTACAGAACCAGGAAAGTCATTGTAGCTACGCGAGGGATGTCCTCATCTCCAAAAGCGGAGGTTTGCAGATAATGCCTAGTGGATATGTGACCGCACAGGCACACAGGCTTTAGGTTGATGTACAACAGAAATGTTTCATATTTTTTTCTGGCAAAACGAGACCAAAATCCTCTTCAGTTCATTTTATTTTTGTGTTTACAGTAGAAGCATATCTTTTTTAAGGAGGATGTTTAACTTCTTTTAAAAGTGCAGGCAAATAATAAACTGAAATATGATTTTGAAATGAAATGTCAAAACACTTCAGCATCTTGTTTCGTTTTTTGTTTTCTCCTGCTGAAAACATTTGCTGAATTTGACCCAATCAGTTTGTTTCCCTGGAACTGCAAGTGCTCATTACATCTTCCTTCTTTTATTCTTTTTATTGCCAGGCTCTACTAATGAATTTGGTCTAAGAAAAATTATAGGAACCCATTTAAGCTACTTTAACTTCAACAGCTAATCCCAGCACACTGCTCCTTTGCTCAGAAGACTTGTTCCATGAATGGAGGAAAATCATATTGGTCTCTCTGGTAGAGTGCTGAACACAACCCTTCACTTGGCACAGGAAATAGATTGGATAGAGATTGATTAATGAAGATAACTAATTAGGAGCCTGGCCTGAGTCAGCCAACGTATTTCACATAGATCAGCAAAGAAGCAGAGAGTCGAATTCAGTAAAAAATAGGGCTGAAGGAACACATTTTTGTATGTCATTATCTCTCGGTACTGGCTAAAACCTTTTGCATGATGTTATAAAGTCTCATTGTTGTATTGAATAATAACCTCTTAAGATGATAATTACATTCTTGATAGGCATAAAAACAGGAACATGACTACAGATACTTTAATGCTAAGCAAATAGACAAATGCTAAACATGCTAATAAGAACAAAGATCGGCTAAGTTCTTCAGTGAGCTATTTTAAGAAATTCTTTACCAGGGACTCAGGACACCTCAAGACTCCAAAGGTGGCTTTTCCAACAATTCCTGGTTGATTGTGGGCAAACCATGCCATTTCTCTGAGCCTTCTTTCATTGTGGATAAAATAGAGGCAATAATACCTCCTTTGTATGCCTCATCTTTAGATTTCAGCCTCTTTGGAACAAACATTGTGTCATTTCAGATATGAATAGTGTCTGGTACAACTAAATCATAGTTTGGTTCAGGGCTGTGGTGCTCCGGCAGCAGCAATTAATCACTTACATAAAAATAGTTTGTTCCAATTTTAAAATGTCAGAAATGCTTTCCAGGACAGAGCAACCTACAGCTGTAGGAAAGGTGTTTTATTTATTGAAGAACTTCTTTCCTCCATTAAATCCTTCACACCCTCAGAAGGTGGGAATCTCCTGCCTCTGGGTCACTCACTGACCGTAATGATGCTCTCAGGCTGGCAAAACAGAAACAGGGAGATGACTGAGTTTGGTTTGGACCTTCTGTTTCTCATTGCACAGTCATAATGATTAGATTCCACCTTTCCTCTGGTTCTTTTAGCAATACTTACGAAAAGGCTGAAGCCTCCCTGCGCTGTAATGGTCTTGCTGCAGCTCTGCAGCACTGTGCTTGTGATGCTGAGCTGGCATCAGGATGGGACAGTCCCTTTGCACAGAGCAGCACCCACCGGCAGCTGTCCTCTCTTTTGCTGACCATGTCATACTGCTGTCCTGTTTTCATGCTGTTCACACGCTGTCCTTCAGCATCTCAGTTTTACCTGACATAATTTCAGACCAGGGGAATGGTTGAGACTGGCCAGGCACCATGCCAGTTGGCCCCGACCCACACTGGTCGGGGTTTATTTTCCATTTATTTTCCATATTTATTTTCCAATGGTTTATTTTCCATTGCCTCCAGTGGAGATTGCTCTGAAAGTCCATCTGATGTTTGTCACTGTTGGCCAGTTATTAATTGTAACATGGATGTTGCTAAGATATGCCTGAGATTTTTAATAACTTTTTAAGTAAGAACAGCAAACAATCTCTGAGTGGGGCCTGGAGGAGGTGAGAAATACAGGATGTGATCCCTTGAGCATATGAGTTTGTGACTGTGTTTGTACAGCTTTTATATCTTCCTGCCTGTCCATTTCCTAGCTCTTGTCTTATGAAACCAAACCTTCAGTAGCAAGCAGCTGAACAGGTTAAATTTTTTGGCATAAAGCAGTGTCACCACTGAGAAAGTTAATACTTTGGGAGATGGTTACCAGATCTCCTCCACGAGACAGAATCACTGAACTGCTGATGGCTCGGTGGCTTTTCGGACATGAGCCAACAGGGCTCAACGGGACCTTAAATAAACCAAATAACCACATACCCAAAGCACACCATCGCCGTTGTCAAAGCTGTTCTCTGCTGTCAGCCTGACCCAAGCAAAAATGCTCAACTGAGAATGAAGTTTCTGTTTCCCGGGGAGCTGATCGACTCTCGTTGCTGTTGCCCCAGTGCTCCCGTGGCCTGATGGCATTTTCCCTTTCATGCCCAAGCAGATGCCAGTGCCTTCCAGAGCTGTCAAACGTGGCAGCCTTCAAACAGCAAAACTCACTTTAAAAATTATCAGCCTCATTATACCTTTAGCAGTTTTGATCCTGTCAGAACAATAGCTGCCACGTTTCTCCAGCACATCCCAAATGCATCTCACTCTCCCCTCACTAGAAAGATTAGCAGTTTGTATCTCACCTCTTCCTGGGTGTAAGAACGAGAATCACAGGCACCCCTAAGCGGAAAAACACCCGACTCGGGGTGTGTGAGGGATGCTGTCTCTCTGCTCCCCTCCGCCCCATTCATGGAGACCTGCTGGGCTGCTGGCACCCTCAGCTCTCTCCCCCACAGCTCTGGGTGCTGAGCAGCACTGTGGATCTTAAACAGAAAGATCATGCCAGCTAATGCCCCTCCTGACCCTGCTGGAGGGGTTGAAGAGCCCCCTCACCTTGATTGCTGAACTTGACTATTGGAAAACATCAGCATATGGTGCAATAGTTTAGAAATAAGCCTGCTTTGCTTTCTGTTTAGAGCTGCTGAGACAATGTCTGAAGAAGCAGCCTTGAATCTCATGCCAGAGTGAACCAGGGGATGAAGAAGGCATCATCAGGAAGGTCTCCAGGCGCCTGGGCTGAAAGGTACTTTTTCCTCATTCTAACACGTCTGGTGGAGGCATTAGAGAGATGACAGAGATTATCAGCTACCCCATGCCACCTCTCTGCTGATACAGGGCTGTACCACTTGTCATTACTTTATCCAGCCTGGTTTTGGTCATCCAAAGGGTGTTTCTACAGTGGTTCCCTCGAGACTACTTCATGTGCTAATAAATGTCATCATTGACTGGCTTTGCTGACAGTCATCTTTATTATGCTTGTCCTATCTCCCAGCTTGGAGTTTTGTCTTTTCCCAGCCTCCTTATGCTTCCATCTTTCAGCTGCTTGACTTGAATGATGTTTATAAGTTTCTCTATTTTCCACTGCAGGACGTTCTGCTCAACTTTAGCAAAAGGTCTTGGACTTTGGATATTATGAACATAAAAGTGACAATGACTGGTGATGAAAAACATGGGATCCACACAGCAACCAAGATGATAGAGTCAGTCCAGAGATGCTGACTTCTTCCATCACTGATTTGCAAGTTGTTAATGTTATAATAGTTGATGTTTCCACAAAAGAAACAGAAACTTGGGCACTGAAGGACAGAAAATAAGCTAACTTTAAAATCAGCGAAGGAGCTATTTGTTTTCAGTGATCTAAATCCATCTGCTAATTATAAACACCAGGGTAAACAAGTAAGCAAATGAGTGAGGCCATTCAATGCCATGCTGCAGAAGACAGGCACTTTCCCCTTTTCTCACATTAACTCTGTATTTCCATTTCTCTCTCATTAATGTTAAGTTTGGCACTACATTATATGCTCTAATTAACTGCATATTTTGGCCTACAGTTCATTTTTGCACCATAACTAATGCAACATTCATAAGAGGCCCAAATCTGATAATTAGGAGAGTACTTGGAAGTGCTCGCTTACGTTAGAAATACACAGCACCACGTTAAGATCAGTTTATAACTACCTATAGTTATTATGACTATAGCAGATAGATAGCTCGTAATAGGCTTCTGTTTTTAAGTAAGGTGTTTCAATTACTGAAGTACAAGCAGGATCAATTAAGAATATTCAAATGGAAGATAACAAATGTTTTTTTGGAGATTTCGTAACTGGCATAATTAGATCTTTCATCTGCTAGGAAAAAAACCCAAGCCATTCGTCAAAGCTGTGGAATGAAATAGTGGCAAAAACACTTCGAGCTGTTTCCTTGTGCAATGGAGACACCACAATTTCCACACGTATTGCAGACCAGCAGCCATAAGCCCCAAGACTGACTTTTGTTTGTCAGTCTTCAAACATGTGCCACAGTGTTAGAATTGCAGCTACCTGGGAAATGGGTGGTTTTTCTGCAGTGAAATATCCAGTGAAAAATGACAATTACAGTTTGTTGAAATCTTCTGGCAAAAAATTCTTCATCATTTCATGTGTCTACTTTGTGTGTGCAATAGCAGAACTTTTTTGTGTCAAAACAAGACTTTCTATAAAGAATTATGTGTTTTATAACAAAAGTCTAGCATATTATTATATAATGCACATTGTTAATGTCAGTCACTAGTTTAAGATCCTTTTCTGAATAGCAAACTATCACAAACTCCCTCACAGCATCTGGGGCTCACGCATGTTCCCTCCTACTCTACAGCCTGCCGGAAAGTTTCCTGGTCACCAGGGTACAGATCATCCTTTCCCGCCTTTTGTAGGGCCAGATCACAGACGAGCCCATGCAATGTCTATGGTTTTGTATCCTGGTAACTTCTGGATATCCTGAAAGCGGTGTTGTGAAGCTGTACATATCTTAAGGCACCTAATGGTAAAATCTGAAAATTATATTTTCTGGTAATGGAAAAATAACACAAAAATTAAATAACAAAAAACAGTATTAGGATCAAAATTAGTAATAACGATCCTTGTTGGTGCCTTTAACATCTCAACTAGTATCTACTTTGTTTTAGGTTAAGTTGTAGTAAGCCTTACTAACTTAAGGTAAAGTTTCTTTGGCTACAGTAGCTGCTGCCTTTTCTCAGCTATCCATCCTGCTCCTGGGGAAGGACAGGTCAGAGAGACAGCAGATACGACGTTTCACAATCTTGTGTTGAACGGGAGTTGCCACTCCTCTTTTCTTCTTCCTCCAGGTTTTTCAGTTAATATTTCTACGATATGCATCAACTAGCACGTTCCTGACTTTAGACCACTTCTCTCTTACAGCCCACTGGGTATGAATTTGTAAAACTTCATACGTCATATTATGAAAAATATTAACATGGCAAACTTTTGAGCTGTGCTTATAACTAGTCTTATTTTGTAAGCATTTTATTAGGATTAAATGTCATACCACAGATGGTGATACTGGAAGTGGGTGCTTAATTTGAGTAAAATCTCCATATTCTCCTCCGTACAGCCTTGGTTTGATAAATGCACATCGTGTTTTCCCTCAGTGCACTAAGGGCAGCAGCAGATCCTCCATGCTCCCCATCCCTCTCTGTCCTCCTCTATATGCCCCACTTGCAAACATTAATTCCCTGCATCACTTTCATAGACAGTTGCTCCTCATTTTTAGCTTGGTTAAAACTGATACCAAAATAAGCCAATAAGTACATATTGCTTGGTGGCTGTGTTTTCATTCCCCTGTTGTTCTTCAGGAAGGATGATGCTTCATTTGCTCATCCGCCTTCCCTGCCAAGAGCTATTTCACAGCTAGGTTAGATCATCTTCAGGAGTGTGCTGGGGAGAACAGGAAGCGCCTTTGACAGCTTCTTCACTTCAATATGATTCAGAGGTTGCTAAGTCCCCATTTTCTGTTAGCTATATCCCCAAACATCCTGTGATGATAGCCTGTTTTCTGACTTCAGCCTTTCCAATCTCAACAGGAGTAGTTCCTGGACATCTGCTAGTGAGGATCTCATATGAGTGATGCTAGCTACTGCTCCCCTCCAGGCTCAGGGACCCTCTGAACTTCTGTGTGCAAGAAGGACCTAAGGAAGACATTTTCTCATCTGAGCATCATAACAAGCAGAACCTCATCTCTTCTGAAGATGTCCAAAAGAAAAATGTCAAACTCAGTCTGAACATTTGAATACACCATGTCCAAGGATGCTTCTCCAAGTATCAGGAGAGGCAAAAATCTGAAGAGGAAAGAGCATAGCTGCTAACAGTTTCTAACTTTTGGGAGGGTGAGGGGAATCCAAGAAACTGGGGAGCATAATCAAAGCAGATATTTATTCTCTGGTGGGTTTAATAAAGTAAAAAGAGCCCTAGGCAATCCCTTTTGAGATCCTCTGTTACACAAATGCCTTGTAGATTGGAATATGACATTGAATAGGTATTGTTTTTGATCATAGGAGGAGGTAACTAGTGCAATCAAAATATCTGGCAATCAGCTGGGAGAAACGCACACAATAATCACTGATAAAGGCACATTCCTTCCCCTGCTGACACAATTAAGTTTTCAGTTTCCTTGCAGAAATACAAGGTGGGGAAATTAAGCTTCAGGTGAAACGAGTCATTTATTATACTTGACGTAAAGTGAAATGCTGGCAGAAAACAATCCAAAAATATTTTATGAATATTGAGTCTTTGGATTGACTCAGCCAAGTTTGAGTCCTTTAAGCACATGTGAAGCTCTGGAGCTTGTTGGAATAGGTCTGTGGAATATGTATTTTCACTGGCATTCAAGACACATATCATAGTTACACCTGCAAATGACAGAGAACCACCACAACAGTATGTGGTACCTAAATCTGAATGCTAACTGTCAAGACAGATCATAAATATACTTGTCATTTGTGCTGTGGCAATAGTCATTGTATGTTTTAAATATCATACAGATTCAGAATCAAGACACTGATTTGCTTCAGATGGGACAGATAAGCCCAAAGTCACCAAATTTTGTGGCAAATTCTGTTCAGCAAGACCAGCTTTTTCAAAGTCTTGTCACTTCTTAGCACAGGTACAACCATTCTCCACAGCACAAGAACCCAAGCACAGGTGCCTGGGAAGAAGAGTGGATGTCCCAGCAAGCCTCAGGTGCAAAATCTCCCTTCAATCCACAAATGAAACTTCTGTCTACATGAGAATTGCTATTAGCTTACTTAAGGAATTTCTTTATAGTCTATCCAGCACAAGAAATACCAGTATCTTATTTGAACAAAGAATGTTTAAATGTGAAACTGAAAACAGACATAAAGTAAGCAAAACCCCATCTGTGTTTTTCCTCAGTTTATGCTGGTTTAGGTGCTTCAGCCTGAGCCAACAAGGTTGTATTGGTCAGGTTTGCTTTACAGGGGGGGACCTTGACCATGTCCTTGGAGCGTTTTCCCTGAAGACATCTGCTTACCTGGCTGAGCTCTGCCCGTCTTTGTAACTAATGGCCTCTCAGAGGCTGTTGCTGCCCAAGGGATTCCAAGACTGAAGGAGGATGTCTAAGAGAAAATGCTGCTCCAGCAGTCAAATACAGCTATGAAAACATGCTGGGAACATTCAGATAAGAACTTAAACTTTTTTTGAGAGATCAGATTTTGCCTTTTTGTGCTGTTTGCCACCACAGTGAGAATATCTGCACGTGCTGCCTTGGAGGTTGATTCCTTCAGGCAGAGCTGTTTTTCCTAAGCCAGGCTAACCACAGAGGTGATTTCTTTCCCCTCTCACATAACGAATCTCTCACTGGTGGCCCCAGCCCTTCAACCTATGGACCTGATGTCCAGAGCACCACAGTCCTATGCTGTACAGTAATTCAGGTGCATCATTGAACCTACCATACTGCAGCTTTCCTGAGCCTTGGCATAAGCTGGTGGAATACCACCCTCTGTCTGTGTCTCTTCATGTTTGTACCTGTGTGTGTAAATACTTTATTTGCATATACCTGCTGTTAACACTAGGCTACTTTTGCTATTTTGTGATTTTTTTTTAGTCCTCCTTCAGATATGAGTATCTTTCAGGGCTCACAAAACTGGCAGACCCTACCCATCCATTGCTTTACATATTGCCTTCAAATTTAAAGTGCGGAAGCAAACAAATAAGTTCAAACTTCTGAAGGTTGCGATATCCCCTTCCTTGGTTGCTCCTCGGCCTCTGTATTTTCTGCTTCAGAGGAGATGACATAGTCTATAAATCTCTGCCTTAGCATCTGCTTTGGTAAATAAATGTTGCTCAGATTTATGTTTGTTCCCTTTTTGAGGAAAAGCAAAGCAATGGTACATGTAGCAAATGGAACAGAAAATTGCATTTCAGCCAGCAAGTTTCAAATGTAACTGACTTAAGTTTTGGCTCAACTACAACAATCACCGGTCCATCCTCTTATGAAATAAACCCAATTTTGTACCTACAATTCTTTGTGTTACCTTGAGGCAATCTAAGATGCACTTTGCCCAATAATTTAGCAAAAGATCACACACCTGCATCATTAGCATGATACTTGCTACATGTATAAAATACAACAAGGTTTTGCCCTCTTTATGTAAACTCATCTCTGTTTCTATAAAAATGTGAAGGTATATTAGCCCTACAAGAGAAATAATAAGAGGTGTGCTGGACTTTGCAGACATTTGTTCTTTATTATTTTATCAATGCTCATCCTAAATCGTTTGCTTGCACTTCTTAGAACAGTCTGACAGTACTAACTATTTTTAAAAGTGAAATGATTTATTCTAGAGCAGAGCTCAAAGCATATGGTTTTCACACACTGCACCTCTAAGCCCTTTGCTTGTGCTAGTAATCACTTGTTATTTATAAGTGAGCAAACCCAAATATTTACCTTTGGGTGTCTAAATTGTGGCACTGGTTTCCATCCAGAACAGTGCTATCTGAAAACTAATATCTGAGAACACTGTTATCTGGGGAGGACATTGTCACACCCTTGGCTAATGAGCACATCTGAGAAGTGTGATTTCAACCATACAAAGCAATGAAATTTAAAGTTTCCAAACATCCCCTGTGATATTGAGAGTATCAACACTGAGCTCCTGGTTAAATGTACCTGTTTCGAAGCTAGATGTGACCGTGAGAGCTCCGAGTTTCTACTCCTGCTGCTCACACTAAAAGAATAGTGTAGTGTAGTGTAGTGTAGTGTAGTGTAGAATAGAATAGAATAGAATAAATGTTCCCTTCCAACTGAAAATATTCTATTCTATTCTATTCTATTCTATTCTATTCTATTCTATTCTATTCTACTATTCTTTTAGTGTGAAAGGTGAAAGGGAGGCATGAGATTACAAGCAATTGGAGTGTGAGAGAGGGGGAAGGAAATATTTTGGTTAGATTTGAACAGAGAAAACACAGAGATTTGAACACACAGAAAATAAAAACTAATTATTACTCTGCAGAGCAAGAAAATAAAGGAATGTGTACTGTTTTGGAGGCAAAATACAGAGCAGAGAGTTATGCATGCTAATGCTGATCTGAAGGAGATGCACCTAGCCTATCCCTCTCTATGTTCTAATATTCTCTAAACAAAAAAAAATAAATGCAATTAAATTGACAAGAGAGAAGGGACCTTGGGGCTTGGAAGTTGTTGAGAGACAGCATGACAAGAGCTGAATATACCTGTCACAGAGTTCAGTACACCTATTTTCATGACATATGTCTTGTTGACTCTTAAGCTCGTAGATAGGTGAGCTGACTTAAAACCTTTGGGCTGAGTACACCACAGTAAAGTAAGGGTAAAACAACAACTAAAACAGCCTCAGGAGCTCACTGCTGTCTCTCCCTTACAATTCACCAACATGGAAAGACAGAAGGACTTGGGATGCTGAAGACACTGGCCCAAGGTGGCAGCTCCTCCTGCCACCTTGTCAAAGCAGCCAACCTCGACTTTCTCGCTTTCTCTGGAAGCCATGGAGCAACCAGCCCCCAGGACACCTCAGCAATTACCTGCATGGTCATGGGAAGGATTAGGAGGAGACAGATAATCACAAACCTCACAGTTTTCAGTGCACAATCACACCAATTATGTCAGGGAAACACAAGATTTTTAGGATCAGACACCCTAAAATGACAAGCAATTCTTTCGATCACGAAGGTCATTCATGTAACTACCAGCTCACCTCCTTACTTCACCCCCACATGGTTTGCTACTGCAGACCCATCGAATGGGTTTACACATCATGATCTCCACCCTGAGCTTGCAGCCACACCTCTCAGTGTTTTCCCTAATAGTGTAGCAGAGGAGTCTAGGATGGGTTACCTGAAAAATAATACCTTATTTAGCAAGCAGAGACGGTGATTGTACTGTCCCTGTGTTTCTAATGCAGTCAGGAAATTACTTTCAAACAGGACCACAGATCTGGTGGCTGCAGATAGACTTGTCACCTCATATACCATCCAAAAAAGCAATTCAGTTACCAACACGGAAATAATTTCAGCTGACTATATTGGTGCAAAGAGTGTTTTTCTTGCTGAGCTTTACAGCTTTTGAGTGATTGAAAAGCACGAAGCAAGATCTCACAGTGATTAACAACAGTCTGAAAAACATGGTTTCAGCTACAAAACTTGGTAATATACTGCCACTTAACTCTGGCGGGAATTCCCAAACTGTCTGTGAACACACCATGAGGACACAAAACCAGGACATTGTGGTACTGAGACCTCAGACTATTTAGGAGATGCGTGGCTTAACAAAACAGCAATTTTAAAAAAACGAGGCTGTCATGGCTGAGAAATAAAATACGGAGAGAGGCTATCTGTTGAGATCATCTATTATATAGGCACTAGGTTTGCAAAGCCAGAAGCTGAGAAAAAAGATGTATTGGGAGACCCAAGAATAGCTGCAGATTTCTGCCTGGGACACGGGCATGCCCTGAGCACAGGTGTAGCAAGAGAACATCACAGCTGAGGCACAAAAGGTGTGACACTGTAACAGGGCAAATGGGGATATCTGGGAAGGCATTCCCCAGTTCTTGTAAAAAAAAATCCCCAGCTTGCTTTTACTTTTTTTTTTTTAATTTGACCCAGAACAACTAAGCTTCTTGCTTTCTTTTTATGGGAGAGACAGTTTAGGATTTCCCTCCTGAAGTAAGAACTGATGACACCAATTACTGGAATTATCCTTTAATTCTGAATAGGCTAAGAAATGCTAATTTCTCCCAACCATTTCATACAGCTGGTGTGCCTGAAGTGCGGTAATTCTGTTACACAGATAAACTCTGTTGCTATCAGAGTAAAAGATCAGAGAAATTAAGAACACACTAATTTAGCTGCTGTCTCAGAGAGGGCTTGTAAAGGAAATCTGGTGTATATTTTGGCAGTGCTTTAGCTGTGCTACCAAGCCTCCAGACACCAAGGTCTTAACTCCTAGCTATTTACCAGGCATGCCTGTGTTTGGCAAAAAAAATGGGTGTGTTCCAGGGGCTAAACACAACCTCATTAAATAAATTTGGTTGGTCAGGCTGCCATAGCAGTGTTACTGAACAACATGTTCCCAGTATGTGCCTTCATGAATCCAGCATGTCACAGCTGCTTTGTCTAGCCAGTTTTGAATTGCTCACTTTCATCTTCTCCAGCTGTAAATCATGTTGTTTAATTAGTCTTAATTAAGTGTTGCGGGCATCTCTCAAGCCCAGTTATCTCTTTATTTAATTACAGCAACATACCATATAATGTTCTCTGTTTGATGGGATGTTTTGCACAATAGTTTAATCCAGAAATGGAAAGAATTAATTAGTTCTTAGAATATGTCTCTAAACGGGTGGCCAAGTAAGCTGCGTGTTTGTCACAAATGCCTGGACTTGTTAGTCATCGTAATCTATTGCTGATATTATATACACAGAATCAGAAACACCCTGCCCGGTTCTGTGGCTCTCAGATCTCTGTAGGCTCTTCTGAAGTAGGAATCAGACTAATATTAAACAGAGATATCTGGCATTTGTCAGCTGAAAGGCTTGGCCACAGCCCAGGAGAGTTTACAGTTTCACTCTCGTTCCATAAACATTTACTCCCTGTGAACTGGCCCATCTCTGCACCCCCAGCTGTATTGTGCTGCGGTCTGAGCCATCTCTCAAAAGGGACCAACTGCCCAGGGAACTCTGGTACGCCAGCACGAACTCATGCCAGAGCAGAACCAGCGCAATGCAGGACCACTGCTCCTGGCAAAGCATCTCAGTGTTTGCGATGGCTTCATGGCAAACAGGACATTTCCTTCCCTACCACCTGCCTGCGTATCTTTACAGGGCCAGACTAGTTTCTTTCCTCAACAAAGCCCAGAGCTGCCGGCCTCCGCCCTTTCTTTGCCAAAAAGAAGTTGGGTCAGGAAAAAATTGAACATTACAGCAAAACTCTTGCAGCAAGGACAAAGCTGAGCAAAGGCAGGGGACCCCCTGAGCAGACTGTAGCCCCCGAGCTCCTGGGGCGGTGTGGCCCTGACGCTGCTGCACCGCCGGGCTCTGCTCTGCTTGTCAACTTGACTTGTGGCACCCTTTGCTGTCATGCTTTTCTCACTTTGCTTCACATGGCTGTTATTGCTTCAGCAATACAAATGGAGGGAGCACAATGTGAGCTGCACTGGCAACCAGGCGAGGCATGCAACCCCTGAAGATTGATTGTTTAAGACGAGTGCTTTCTCTCCACCCACCCACACAGACGTATACACTCAGTCAAATATACACTTTACCATAAAAGTACAACACTTGCTATAGAAAAACATGCAGAGCCTGACTGGTTTGCTACCAAAATTTCCATGAACTTTCTGCTTCTTCTTGAACTGAGCAGGGAGGTTTAGATGCATCAGCAATCTCTCCATGTGCAGGACACTTGGGTTTTGTGGGTTAGGAGGCTGATGAGAACGTGATGATCCTTGGAGACTCAAAAGTAAGTACTGAGGGGGAATTACTCCAAAGCAGCATGCAGCTTTCATTCATACTTCAGGAATCAGCTTCATCCAAATGGGGAGAAAATCCAGCTGGCCCAAAGCCCTTACAAGCATAAATGCTGGTTTTCCGGTACATATGGCAGTACCATTCAAAGAGCTATGACAATGATACTGTTTATAGCTCTGAAAATGGCGCTGCCATCTGCACCACGGTGCAGCGGCTCTCTTCCCCAGGACGTGACTCTGCAGCAGGACTCGTCCCATGCCCTGCTCTTCTACGTGCTCAAGTGTCCTGCTAAAACTCAGCGCGACTCCCGGGTTGTTAGTTGAAACAAATGAGAATGGAGGCGTGATTTCAGTTGAGAAATCCCTGCCATCTTAAAGAAAAGCACCCTTGAAGTTCCCGTTGTGCTTGTCTGGAGGAAAAGACAAGGAGGTGCTGGCTGCACAGTCTTCTGCTGCTGTTGCTACAGTTGGCAGTCGGGGGAAGCACCGGCCCCCTCCATGCTCTTCCCTGCAAATGCTAAGGAGGCTGTTGCAGTGGTGCAAGTGGAATATAGTGACACAAGCACACGTGCACG
Organism: Balaeniceps rex; assembly: GCA_013401315.1. Taxonomy (NCBI): domain Eukaryota; kingdom Metazoa; phylum Chordata; class Aves; order Pelecaniformes; family Balaenicipitidae; genus Balaeniceps; species Balaeniceps rex. The sequence continues at coordinate 55,911 of VYZW01034417.1, read as the reverse complement.
TGCACACAAACATGTGCCAGTTTCCTCTTTTACCCTATGGTTTAACAAGAAAAAAAGAAAGCCTGCCTCTCTTTCCTGATTTCCCCCCTAAACTGGCACGCTTTCTTTCCTTCACTTTTGATTAAAGTCACGACGTTGCAGTGGAAGCGTACTGCACTCCCCTCCCGGAGTAATTAGTAAATGCTGCACAACATTGGATGTTAATTTCTCCTGGAGAACAAGCACGTGGCATTCGCAGGGCACGATGAGCGTGCTGCACCTACCGAGCAAATTGCCAGACATTCACTGTCCGATTAACCCCAGTGTGCTGCTTGCAACGAGGCACTGATCATCATTATTGCCCTTTCCAGCTGGAAGCCAGTTCTAGGCTAGGTGTTTCCAGCTGCTCTTTGAGAGCAGTCTTCAAAACTGAAAGATTTATGCTTTGGAAAATTGTGCAGCTCCTCATTTGTGTTGCTGAAACATCTTTCCAAGACAACTGTTGTATGACTACAGCCGTAACTCCCACCAGAAATTATCCTTATCACATTAATGCATTGTTAAAGGAAGAAGACAGACAAAAAGGAGCTTTTCCTTCTCCTTGGCAGTGGCGTCCTACCTGCACTCTCCAAGGATGACTGTGGGAAAAGGTTTGTGTTACAAGTTGAAAATACTTTTTCTGATGTCTGAGGCGTTTGAATCAGCTGTGTTCCTACAACAGGCACTGACAGCTTTCCTCTCAGTGCTTTTAAGCCTCAAAAAAACCCCAGAAGGATCTCAAATAACTTTTCTGCAGCCTCACTGAGTATCTCATCAATAACAACTGTGACAAAATCAACTGGGGGACATAAACAAGGACAAAAAGAGAAGCAGAAGAACAAGAAGCAGTTTTATCATCCCAGTTCTGTCTCTAGCCCATGCTGAATTGGCCCAGAGCTGATATAACCTGTGGGGGTGACAGAGGCTCATGGGGTTGGCCAGAAGACTACTGCCATGCTCTGGCAGAGCTGCCTGTGCCATGGCCATGAGAAGGAAAGCAAAGGTGCTCACTGGTTGGGACAGCCTTCTGGGTATTGACTTTGGCTTTCAAGGCCAGCTGGGATGGACACGACAGCTCCAGCACAGCTCTGAGGCATGTCCTACGTCAGCCTTGCGGATTGACTGGAGGACCCCACTGCCTCTCACACGTTTCAGTAGCAGTAGCCTCTTGCCCTCCCTAAGCTCTGCATCCTCGCCTACACAGAGCATCCCTACCACGTACATTTTTTACCTTTGGTTTAACAATTCAGGATGGCATCACGAGTAACTCAGGTTTTTAGAGTGAGGTTAACACAAGGGCTAAAATAGCATTTAGGGAGTCCACGTATCTTATAGAAGTATAAACAACATAATTTTCTATTCACATTATAATATAAAGAGCTCTAAAGGACAACACTATCTCAGAGAAAACATCTGCATAGGTTTGAGCATGGATTTTCTAAGTGGCGATTTGATTTTAAAGACTTGGCTATACTTTGCATTTACTTGGCCCATGAAGGGAATATATTTAAGCAAGGTGCTGCGTTGTTTTATGAAATAATTGTTCAGAAGCACAGTCAATCCTCCTTTTTGACTACAATTTTTTGGGGGCTATGGATCTGCTTTCTTTAGTATTTCAGGAAATGTATGCTGTCAAAACTTGTAAAGAATCGTTCAAGGGACCAGGAATGTAGAATTGTGTTTGTGTTGCTCTGGCTCTGTAGGTAATCGTCAAAGCTCAGCAATGGCTTAATGAATCTGTTGGAAAACTTCTCCCTTTGACCATCCCTGTGGAGTTCCATTTGGGGACCCATAAAGTGTAGCTTCCTGGCCAAAGGAGCTAGCAAGTTTTTTTTAACAGCAATTACTCGTACCAAAATATTATAGTTCAGGTTCATTCTGCCCCGATGCTCCAGCTCTCTGCTCTGATTCACAAAGTGAACATCTCATTATCTTTCACCAGTGACACTGAGGCAGAGTCACCCACCTCCTTAACAAAAGAAATGGAGCAATCCACATTAAACAGGGAGGCAGCCCCAACCAAAGTACTGTTCTTAACTAACTCTATCATTGCAGCCTGCCAGGACTTCTCATTTCATCACAATTCCATGTTTTGGAACAGCTAAATTAACTTCTGAATTAGTCATCTGGTTCAGAGACCTCCTTGGCAGCCTGCATGGGGTTTTTTGCAGACCCTAATCAAAGTAGTGGTGACTTTAAAGACTCTGATAAATAAGGACTGGTCTTATCAATGCCAAATTGTGAAATACAGCTCTGCACATCTCACAACCAAGATAGCAGCAGTCCATCCTGCGAAGGAGCTTGCCAAGCCATGGGGTCAGATCCCTGATGGCTGCTAGTTAGGTAGAGCAGTGTGAGAGGCAATGGACTGTGCTGATTTACACAAGCGTGAAGGCTTGTGCCAGCGGCATTTTGCTTTTTTTGTCCTTGCTCCTTGTTGCTTTCTGAAACTGAGCTACTTTTGCTGTTGTCCTGACCCTAGGGAGGTATTTTCTTTTGACCAGGAAAGTGTAAAATCCTAATGAACCGCATTGGTAAGGTTTTGTAACTATTTAGCATAGATACAATTGACTATACTATGGAAAACCAACATTTTCCTCTCTGTGACTAGCAGAGCAAGTGGAGAGGTATAACGTTCAAGCGTTAGTGGATCACAGGATTTGGCAGCACCTCAGTTAGCTTGGATTGTTCCAGGCACAGTTAATTATTTCACCATAAAGCAGAGATAGCAGCACACAGAGCTGGAGACTGTAGATCACCTTTTGCTTGCTCTCTTCAGTTGAGCTTTTTGGAAGAACTGCAACCAAGACAGATTACAAGTAAGTGATGGGCATGCCGAGCGATGTTTGTGTAGGTATAAGAGCATGTGGCCATATGATAGGAAATGACACTGAAGAAATTGCCAGAGGGAGGAAAGCAGACACAAAAACTCACGTGAGGACATTTCACAAACACCTAACACAAAGAACTGATGGAATAACAGACATGTTAGACCTCTATGTCTGAAATTTAGATCTTTGAACTCTGTGCTCAACCCCTATCTAATTACAAGCACCCAGTAAAGTCTCTTATATCCCTAAATGTGAAGAACCCAGAAGAGCTATGAACCTCCCTCATGCAAAAACTGCAGGAGCCTCCTAACCTAGGTCTGAGTGAGCCTCAGCTTTCCAGCCCCATCCCGTCAGCTCAGGCAGGCTGGCATTAGTGACAGCAGCTTAGTGAGCACAAGGGGATCTGGAGTTCAGCCTTCAGGTCTCTTTTCTCCCAGAGAGAATCAAGCTTGTTTCTCCCCCATCCTACAGTGACCCACCACCTCCAGACTAGTAACTGCTTTTGGGTACTGATTCCTGCTCATGTTTTCTGTTGGAGTTTTTCCATTCTGCACAAGTATTTAAGTATGCACGCAGTACAGGATGACTTTTTAACTCCTGTGGCTAATGCCCCTGCTTAGGAAAAGGAAGATGAGGTGAGTGCCATCTCCTAAGCCAATGACTGCTTAAATACAGCAATATCAAGTAGCACATCAGCAACTGAGCAGAACCAGGACAACCTGCCCGCTGCACCTCATTCCAAAAAAACCTCTCAAAGGAGTCCAACCAGCAGAGCCAGGCACTTCTTTCACCCTACCTCGCTGTTGTTTCCTCGTGGGCCAGCACAGCTCATGTCCCACCCATGAAGGAGCCCAGGAGCCTTCCAGAAGGTGGCAGGACATGGTGAAAGGGACTGATAGCCTGAGACTGCACTTGCACTCTGTGCATGCTTATTGACAGACATGCAAAAATAAGTTGAAGAAGACAGCCAGCTGGTCCTAGGCAGTGCCTTAGGTAAAGGAGTAAATTGCAAAATTATAATCCTCAATGAGAGAGCTTGTAGGCAATGGAGCTCTCCCTGAACTGAGATACTGCCTGTTTATGGTGTCCTTCAATGCTGTAGAATAGCGTCTTTTTCATAGCTGAAATGTGGCGGCAGGGTGCTTGTGTACAGGCTCTGGCCAGGAGAGGGTTACCAGAGACAGCAGTCCCTGCAGAGCAGGGAGATGGGCAGGGCAGCAGGGAGCCTCATGAGCCTCATTAGCACCAAGTGCCTTGGTGGAAAGGAGGAAATGAAAGAGTAAGGGTGGGAGAGCAGCACTTCTGCTGCTGGAGTGGGTGTGGTGATTAAAGGAGCTCTGTTAGTGCTCTGTTATCCTGGAGAGCATTGAAAAGGTGAGGGAAAGATATTATAAAAGATAGCTATGTGAGGGAGTGATAGCTATGCTAATCCTGTTCTCACTAACAGTTATTTTAGCTGAGGAAATCTTTGTGGGTTGGGAGTTATGGAGCTTGTACCTGGGCTCTTCCAAGTGCTTCCCTTTGCCTTTCCTCTCTCCCAAGAGAGACATGGTGCTCCCTCTTCTCTCTGCCTGTCGAGCTGTAAATAGCTGTGGTGGCTGCGGGGCTGGGGAAAGGAACTGAATATTGCTGAAAACCAGAGCTGCTTGTCATAGTCTCTGAGGTGCAGGAATAGAGTCCGTCGGGGATGAAACGGTGTGGGGTGATGCTGGTAGTCATTGCTGAGCTGCTGCTCTCCCTGCCCTGGACACTGCAAAGGGCGAGATCTCTCCTTTGAGGAGCTCCACTTCATGGGTGCTTTTGTACCTGCAAGTGTATCCAGGGGATAGTCCAACTGGCTCTGAAACACCCTGGAGTCTCCTCCTAATCCTTCAAGTTTCAGTGGTGGCCAGGAACTGGGAGATGCTGGAAGTCACTGAAGTTTTTCTTCTCTTCTCGTAATGTGCTGTCTGAGAAGCGCTCAGCGTTCCCTTCCTGTTTAGCCAGTGATGCTCTCTCTGTGCTTGAGGTCCCTACTTCATGTTAGTCTACTTTAAATTAGCAGCTTATGCAGCTTCTACTGGCTGCTTTCAAAAAGGCATTCTGGCAACCCCTTGTTGGTGAGGAATGTCCTTCATTTCTTACAGCCTTTGAAGGGATGGTGCCAGTTCTCCATCAGTGGTTGGGAGTTCTGCAGTGCAAAACTTCAAAAGCAGGTTGAGCGCCAGTACAGGGAGCAGATTGTGGCCTGCTCACAGCTCTGACTCCGCATATGCTGCACCATATCCAGGGAACCTGGCTACGGAAAGTTACAGATGGCAGAAACAGAAACTGCGTTCTCCACTTCGAACTCTGCTGTCTTAAAGCAACTGTTGAAATCTGCTGCCTCTCTTCAGTATCTGAATGTCCTAATGAGGTATAAACAAAAGCATTGAAGGGGGAAAAAAGAGAGAAACCCCCTGCCTGCCATAAATCTGCTGGGATAACTGGAGGTTTTGTGGGTACTGGAAGGTGCAATCTCCCCAGGGTCTGTGGCTTCATTGGCTGGATGCAGAGGGCATGATCTGGAGAGAAGGTGGAGGGATCGGTAACATTGAGATGCTGGAGCAGTTGTCGGTGTGTGACACTGAAGGGCCAGATGCATCCTCTGTGTCTCCTGATGAAAGATGCAAAAGGCTGGTCAAGTATCAGTTCTTGTGACTTGTCATCCCAGTTTCAAGGTAGGGAGACTGTCATCATGACCACCAGGATTTTCTTGGTCCCGAAATGAGCTCTGCTCCTTTTCCCTATCCTCTTTCCAGAAACATCTTGAGCAGGAAGCCAGTTTCACACTTACTCCTTTTTTCTTTTTAACATTGAGCTAATTGGAGTTTTGTGTCTGGGAGTGCCTGGCCCCTGGAGCATTCCCATGATGCTTGTCCCACTGCAGCAAGAACCCAGCTGGAACCCTACAGACCACCTGAGGGAAGAGGAAGCCTCAGAGCAGTCAGAAGATTTAAGTGACTTAAGACAGGTACTGGAGTTCTCCACATCCCTGTGAGAACCTTTCATGGCTGTATCTAAACTGTAGGAATTATTAAAAGTCCTGTATGCTTTATGCATGGGTCAGGCTTGGTTCAGCCAAGGGCCACAGAGAGCTCTTCCGTCCTGAGCACAGTCTGTGATACATGGTGCTGTGCAGAACTAATGTGAAATTAATCCCAGGTTGTTACTGTTCCCTGTATCTTGTTCTGCTCCTTTGTGTGGTACCTACTGGTGAGACCCTGCGCTATTGTAACACAGTCCTCTGAGTGAGAACAACCGTCACCTGCGGCATGCCGTCCGCAGCATCCTGCAGCCAGGAGCCCACCCTCAATGTCCTGGGGTGAAACATCCCCATTCAGCTGGGGTTTCTGCCTCTACCCCACAAATCCTAAGCTTTACATCAAATAAGGCTTTAAATTGTGTCACAATAAATACTGAACGGACACACGCACACAGCTGCAGTAATAAAAGAAAGGACTTACAGAGCATGTTCATGGTTAGACAGGAGGTGGTCTACTGCAGAAGAGCAGGAGGAGCTTGGAGACAGAGGAACAGCCACTTTTAGTAAAGAAAGGAGGAAAGACAGACACAGTGAGGTAGTAAGGGGAGAAAGGAAAAAACACAGAGATTGTTAATAGGAAAATGCTTTCCAGCTAGCCCAACATTAAACACCAAGAAGTTATACTCCAATAGTGTCAAAGTTAGAGCTACGTCCCCAAACCTCCCACTAAAGGCGAAACCTGATTTTTAGAATAGTGCTGGTAACTGGGTTAGAACTGTATGAGCCATCAGGTGGGGTCCTTTTTTTTTTCATAAACCATTTTGGGAATCCTTCAGCTTTTCAAGAATATCCTTTCCCTGTCTCACTGATACAATTTTAGGCAGGAACACTCTGCTGAGCCCATTTTCCAAAAGCTCTTCAGTATTGCTCTAGGAGGGGATTTGGTAGCTACATATTGTCTTCCTCCTGCTATTTTCATGAGTACCACCAACCCATTTGGTCTGACTGAGGATCCTCTTTTGAGGAAGCCACCTGTATCTCTTAAACAAAAGTCTAGGGAGTAGTAACAAGGTCACTTCATTTCTACCCATGATAACCGACATGTTCACTGCTAAGAAATTTGATTTATGGAGGCAATGCAGAGCTGCCATAGATCCCTGGCTGGTGATCCTTGAGCTTTTTGGCAGCTCTAGTATGCTGGAAAAGTCGGTCTGCTTTTTTAAGTACAGACGGGGGAGTAATAGTTGAGCTCCTTCATTTTGTCAGACCACAGTGCAGGAATATGGCAGTTACTATTTAATTTTTAGTAAAGTTATAACTATACCTGGCTGCTAGCCAGCCCCCAGTACTAACTTTAAAAATATACTGCTGTTGGCTGTGAACAAGGTACTACTGGTCTCTCACCAATCATCCGAATTGTAGCAGAGAATTACCAGTGCCTCTTAATGCACTGAACAGCTGCAACTCCCGTTCCTAGTCTTGCGTTTTTCTCCTGACCAGCTGACAAGAGCCTGATAAAGTGCAAATGGAGAAGAAAAATTTCCTATATAAACAGCAGCAGTTCTGATGCAGAGAAGTTGAGAGCTGCTTAGACCTTTTCATAAACAGGGATTTCCTTGGATTTGATGGATTTGTTTGGCTTTTTTTTTCCCCACTGGCAAGGTGCCTGGAGATTTACAGGCAGACCTTGGTCCCTGTTATAGATTTTGATGTCACTGTTCTCTTCACCTGGGCTGCCCTAGGGATAAAAAACACCTTATTGTCTGTGTATTTCACAGAAACTTGCTAAATGTTTCAACCAGTGGTATCCTTGGGAGGGGCGGTGTCTTTACCTTCTTAAGATATAAGTAAAAGAAAAGCCATGCTGCAGTTGATAACTTTCTCTACTGAATAACTACCCTCACTGTTAGAAATTTGTGCCTTATTTTCAGTACAAATGTTCTAGTTTCAGCTTTCAGTCACGGGATCCTCTCTTCACCGCATTTTGTATTGTCATCTTTGATTGTCTTCTGGAAGCTTTGATTAAAGACCAGCTTTCCCTTGAGGCATCAAATAAGAGAGCATCTGTGAATTTCTCACTGTAAGGCAGGCTTTCAAATATTTCAGTTACTTTATCCTCCATTCCCCCTGAATTTTCTGATTTTTTTTTTTTTTTCACGTTCCTGATCTGGGCACATCAGAACAGGCTACAGCATAGGTTACACCATGTAAAATAAAGAGGTCACTTCTTTATTTCTACTTGCTATTCCTTTTATTTCTTTATTTGTGGACAAGAGAGAACCTTTTGCCCTCCTGACCCATGGGTGTGCTGAGCTGCCAGATTTGCATTCAGCTGCCTGTCCTTGGTTACACACAAGCCTCATCCTCTGCAGACCTGTCCCTTCCCCTGGTAGACTCCCACTTACAAACAACTCCTGGGGATCAGAAAAGAGGACTCTGAGCCTCCAATACCTGCCCAAAAAGGGAGTTTTGAGGAATTAAGAGAAGCAGGCAGCTGAAATCTAGCTGTATTGGAATGAAGACTACCTATGTTTGCCTTTCCAGCCTTGGAGGGATTATCTTTAGTAAAGCCTTCGACACTGTCTCCCACAGCATTCTCCTAGAGAAGCTGGCAGCTCATGGCTTAGGCAGGTGTACTCTTCAATGGGTAAAAAAACTGGCTGGATGGCCAAGCCCAGAGAGTTGTGTTGAACGGAGTTAAATCCAGTTGGCGACTGGTCACAAGCAGTGTTCCCCAGGGCTCAGTTTTGGGCCCAGCCTTGTTTAGTATCTTTATTGATGATCTGGACAAGGGGATCGAGTGCACCCTCAGTACGTTTGCAGATGACATCAAATTGGGTGGGAGTATCGATCTGCTCAAGGGTAGGAAGGCTCTGCAGAGGGATCTGGACAGGCTGGATCAATGGGCCGAGGTCAACTGTACGAGGTTTAACAAGGCCAAGTGCTGGGTCCTGCACTTTGGTCACAACAACCCCATGCAATGCTACAGGCTTGGGGAAGAGTGGCTGGAAAGCTGCCTGGAGGAAAAGGACCTGGGGGTGTTGGTTGACAGCCGGCCGAACATGAGCCAGCAGTGTGCCCAGGTGGCCAAGAAGGCCAACAGCATCCTGGCTTGTATCAGAAATAGTGTGGCCAGCAGGAGTAGGGAAGTGATTGTGCCTCTGTACCCGGCACTGGTGAGGCCGCACCTCGAGTACTGTGTTCAGTTTTGGGCCCCTCACTACAAGGACATTGAGGCACTGGAGCGTGTCCAGAGAAGGGCGACGAAGCTGCTGAAGGCTCTGGAGAACAAGTCTTATGAGGAGCGGCTGAGGGACCTGGGGTTGTTTAGCCTGGAGAAAAGGAGGCTGAGGGGAGACCTTATCGCCCTCTACAACTACCTGAAAGGAGGGTGTAGCGAGGTGGGTGTTGGTCTCTTCTCCCAAATAACAAGTGATAGGATGAGAGGAAATGTCCTCAAGTTGCATCAGGGGAGGTTTAGATTGGATATTAGGAAAAATTTCTTTACTGAAAGAGTGGTCAAGCATTGGAACAGGCTGCCCAGAGAGGTGGTAGAGTCACCATGCCTGGAGGTGTTCAAAAAATGTGTAGACGTGGCGCTTTGGGACATGGTTTAGTAGGCATGGTGGTGTTGGGTTGACGGTTGGACTAGATGATCTTAGAGGTCTTTTCCAACCTTAATGATTCTGTTCTATCTCCACCCATCTATTCAGGTCATTATAGGTACACTTCCAAGAACCTGAGCAGAAAGTCATGAGATGAGAGGGTGGGGTTTTTTACCCCATACTTATTAAAAAATGTAAGCATCAGCTGTAGGCCTTATTTCTGAGGTGTAGCAGATCTAGACCTTATTCTGCAACAATTATTAAAAATACAATGACAAATTGGAAATATATATGGAAACCTATGGAAAAAGTGTGCAGTAGAAACTATTTGCCAAACAGAAAAGGACAGAACAAGTTAGGAAACACGAGGTACTTCGCAGGTTTGAAGAAGGTTTCACAAGCTGTGGAGGACATGGAGGTTGGTGCAAAACACAAGTGACTTAGCAGCTCCACTGGATGACAAAGAAAAGAACTACACATTCGGGCCAACTGTGAGAAGGAAAAGATTTGCAGTTAACAGACCTGGCTTATTTTCCACGTTTCCTTGCTTTTATTAAACTAGAGATGTCAATAAAGAGCCTTTTTCTTTCAGCCCAACAATACCCTCGTACTTCTGCATCTGTCTATCCAGTATCTTGACAGCATTATACCAGGATTTGTATGACGTTTAGATCAGGATTTTATTCTCCTTCTGCTGACTTAAAATGGAGAGAAGGCTTTGCAATACACCTGTGTGATACACTTGATTGCAGAGGTGGAGTACCCACAGAGCCCAGCTTCAGGCATTTCGCTACCCTGAATTGCCTTCTGGAGGAGCTTGTCTTCACTGATTTCTCTGGGGCAAGAGGGATGTCCCAGCCTAGGCACCTCATGGGGGTGGTGGGACTACCTGCCCCAGGTAACTGCAGGCTCACAGCCATCTCGGACCTCTGCCTGTCTCTACAGAAAAGACCTGTTTCTGACACCCAAACACTTGGATGTTGCTTGAACTGCCTGTTTTTCCTCCCCTAAAAGCCACTGAATTGGCTTAAGAAGCTGCAGTAGTGGTGTAAGTACCATCAGTGGCAGTGACAACATAATTAACGGCTGAAAATTATCCTGTTTGGGCACGAAAGCTTTGTAAGGCTAACTTAACCACAAGGGATGTCTCTCTCAGCTTGTGTCATGGTTTGACAAAAACTGTGGCAACAACAGCTGATAATTTGGATTGGTGAAGAAACCAAATTTCAGGCAGCTAAAAATTCATCTGAATTAGACAACTTTCCTTATGTCATGAGAGTTAATGATGTCATCATTAACTTATGTCTGACGTTTCTGAGTGATATTCCAAAGACTAGTCTCTGTCCAACTGCTTCTCTGCTGCTTCCCAATTTATATTTTTTTACTTAAAGGCATGTATGGGTTTTGCAGATCAGTGAGGATCTAACTGCCTCCAAAACACTCAGCACCCAGGTCTGTACTGGAAGCCAAAGGGAGAAGCACTGCTGAAAATCAAAGCCTGTTTGTTTAGTCTGGGGTGCTCTGAAATATTTGCTTATAAAACTGTGTGTGCGCCTCCTGGCTTCAAACAAGATGCGCAGGCGAGGCAGGAGAGCTCCAGAGGAGCAGCACAGCCTATACTGCTCAACCATTAATTATGCTGACAATAAGAAGCCCAAGGTAAGCGTACGCAATTTTACAGCCAAATTTTCCAAGGCAAACCCACGTGAACCTGTGCATTGGGAAAAGCGCTTTTCAAGGAAATTAATTTAGCCTACAGCTTATTTTGAAGGATTTTTATGGGCTTGTTTGAAAATTTATTAAGAACAAAGATTCTTTCTAAAACAGGAAGAGAAATGGTGTGTAACTGAAGTTCTTTGAGCTGGTTTTTTATGGACTCCTCTCCTGCATCCTGTTTTCTTCACTCCCATGTGATCGCAGCAGCTGAATGGGGCTGTGCCTAACGAGGGAGCTCCAGGGATGCCGAGGAGCTGCAGAAGGTGCATCTCCTTGCTGGGGAGGTGGATGCAACGACACTCCTGCTGGGGTGGAGCTGAACAAATGTTCCCATCCTCTGCGCTGACAGCACTGTGCTATTGCTGGGTGCTGTGTTGTCAATGGAATGAAACTGAGCTCTTTGAAGATCTCTTGGTAACACTTCTTGAAGTGTCATTCGTAATTGCTTTCTTGCTGACGAAGTAGTTGCTTTGTGCAGTTCTTGTCTCAAATATTGTATCAAAGTGTTATAAAGTGCTTTCACTGCTAATAAATACTAACTACAGTGCTATAAAAACTTGTCAAAAAAGCACCATAGGGCATGAATCTCACTGAATAAATTACATGTGCCTTTAATACAGTAATGTAAACTGTTACTGTTTCTGTGCACTACCAGGCAGCTTACAGATCAATCAATGATAAAATTATTCACACATAACATTAACAGAAGATACTACCAGTTTTTTGATTTTTCTTTTCTTTGGTACAAATACTCAAGTTTGGCTATGCTCCATTTCATATAGCAATGCTGCATCCTTCCATCCTTCCAAAGTGACAAATCCATATCGTGCTTCCTTCACTTCTTAAAAAATAGCGTATTACTGAGGTTTGCACTTGAATAGCTGTTACGTGTCTTTCCAGAGGTGGCTTCACTTCAGTGGTGGACCTTTGGGAGACTTTGAGGCTGAAGGAATTGCTATACTTCATTTTGAGAGAGGTAAGGATTTTGGAGCAGTATAATGCTCCTACAAGGATGCCACATTATATGATGTGTGATGTAATACCAAGGCAAAGCACAAAAATCGAGAAAAAATATCATGGGATGTAAGGGGATGTGAACTACCTTTTTGTTTTTCCCTTCATACAAGTGGGCGTATGTGAAGATAAGCTAAATTCAGCCTATTGTTCACATATTTGTGTTGGATGATTTGGAAAGCAGTCCAGAAAGGGTTATTCTTTACAGCGGTGTTTCCCAAGCTATTTTGGCCTGCCTCCTTCTTCCAGGAGAGTGCAAAATGCAGGCTGATGCCCTTGCAAATGCCATGCCAATGCTTGGCTGATGCTATGGGTCATGTGAGTCCCTGCCTGTTTTCAGGTATAGGCAAGGTAATGGCCATTGGTCAGTGATCCTTTGCAACACTGAATCCTCCTGGGATTGAATGAACTCACTGACAAAACTCTTACTAGCTTCAAGAGGATGAACAACTGACCTGGAAGAGCATCTTTGTGAACTAGAACAAAGATAACGATTTTGAAAGCAAATGCATCCAGCTGTGTTTGGATCCGTAGTAGAGGTAGCAGCATTTGCAGATGGCCCAACTGCCTGCACGAGTCTCAGAGTGCATTCCCACTGCGCGGCTGCATTCGATGTCGTCATTTAAGGAGATGGCTGCAGGCAGCAATGGCTGCGGCCACAACATCTAACAAATACTGGCTTATACCTGACATTCTTCCCAGGTAATAAATAGCACTTTATAGATAAAGCTAAATGCTCTTTAGTACCATGTGCCTCTTTAGTTACTGAAGTGCTGTGCTGTGTTTGATGGGCCTATGGAATAACACAACTCAACAGCCTAATTAACATCCCTTCTGTTAAGTCTGCAAGAACATCTCTTCAAGACTGTTAGTGACAGTAACACTTAACAAGTGTCAGACAGAATCAACACGCTTCCTTAAGGGACATGATTGACTTTGAAACTACTGGCTCAGGCACTGCCAAGAAAGGTTTAACAAAGCAAGATGTTTATTTTGACTTCTGTGAGGGAAAGCAGCACCAGAGAAAAGGAAGAATGCAGGATGGACCACAGCAATGTTCCTCCTTTCCAGCACGGTACTGTTCAAGCAAGGAAAACTAATACAGCTCAGCTGTATCCTAAGGATTGTTCTGTTGTGCAAAACTCATTTCAAAACCTGTGCCTGTAACATGTCTGTGTTTTCCGGAATTAAATTTAAAGAAAGTCCAGCTGAAGGCTCCATGGTAGGAGTCCCTGACTCTGCTATACGTGGAAGCACACAAAGCTAAACTGAGCTTCTGCTAGAGCTAGCATGTCTTCCTCCCTGATGAAAGAAAAAGAGGAAAAATATCAGTGAATCTATCTGTTGATTAACTCCTCACTCTATTACTAGGATAAACTTTTATTCTGCAGGAAGAAGGGAAAACTGTTGGAGCCATCCTCTCAGAAATCCCCACACTTTCTGCAGAGAAAGTATGAGATTGAGGCAATTTCAGCCAGCTCTGCTTCTGACAGCACCTACGCCATTTCTCCTCCAGGGTCAGAATGCCTCTGTGCTTGAGAGTTAATTTATAAACATTTTACACAGAAAATGCTGAAGCTCACTTTGATCCAAGTATATGACATCTGTGGAAGAAGTCGCCTGCCTCTTTATGACCAGATGTTTACACATTATCACTCCCTCAGAATGATCTTTCAGAAAAAAAAATGCACTTTTCTCCACAGACAGTGGTGGCTGAGTCCCACTGTGGATTTATCAGTTACCATTGACATCAGGGATACCAGCAGAGACATCTTAAGCTTCCAGAAGATATTATTTCTTCTAATCCAAACAAATCAGTCCACCCTCAAACTTCTTTGCTGGTGGTCTGGGGCCCTGCAGCAGGCTCCTGCCAGGGCACAGTTACAACCTCCCAGCATTGCTCAGGAAAGCTCTGAGCTTTTAATGTAGATCACCACCTCGTAATACCCTTCCAATACCCTTTATGCTTGGATCTGTTATGCTGTTCCTGCTCACCTGTTGCCTCTGGTCCGTAAAAAGTTAAATTCATACAAAATAGCAGACATGACTAGAAAAGTTCACTCTACCAGCACAAAGATTGCAGCCAGTCTTTCCTCCTTCTGGCATCTCGCAGTGCAATTAATTACACTTGACATGGAGTAGGCTAGTTAGTTACATTTTCTATGCTTCAGTGACCTCTTGGGAAGTTCATAGGTTATGAATTTGAAGTAGTGTTTATAGGTCAAATTAAAATATGAATTTGTAAAATAAAGGGTGGTTAATTTGCTTTGTACTAACTACTTATGTAGACTTTGAGTATAAGATACGAACATCAAGAGAGGGGAATTTTTAGTAAATGAATTAACTGGATGCAACAAGAGAAATTAAAGAAAGGCTTATTTTTAAAGAAACAGAACTTAAAAAAACACCTAATAGTGGAAGCTATTAGAAATCATGAAAGTGTTCTCTACAGAGAATGAGGAATCTGCTTTGTCTCTGGAAATTTGAAAATAGACTTGGGACGCTGACATGTGTCAGTCACAGGTTACCCCAGGCAGGAGTTACTAATCTTGCATGTTAAGATATGACTACTCTTTTGATTATAACATCTGCAAAATACAAAGGTTCGTAGTGAAACTAGTCTTCAGATTATAGAATTTCAGATCATTTTACATCAGTAGTAAGAAAATACATGCAGGTGTATCCCTACAATGGAAGAAAAAGGCTTCAGATACTAAGGAGCTTGTACATCTCAAAGGAGAGGACTATACTTTGTCACCAGTAAGAGAAAGGCAACATGTGTGGTTCAACGAGCTCTTTAAGAAAGAGAAATCATATAACTTAATCAGGATGAAATGAAGACATAGGGTTAAAGGGAGAATCCAGAAAAATCCCCCATTGATAGGGTTGTGATCAACGAAGGCATCATATGCCAGGCATAAATCTCATTGATAAAGATGCAATCATAAAGCAAAACATAGCAACAACAAAGATGAGTTCCAAAACTGCCTCCTAAATGTAGGTACCTGAATTTAAAAAATGTTGTCTTCTGTGATGGATGATAGTAATGCTGAAGTAGCCTCTGATAGCCAAAGAACCGAAAGAGTAATGCAGAAGTAAGGACTGGAAATCATCAGCTAATGCAGAAATAGCCTTACTCAGCTGTATGTAATGGTTGATGTAGTATTTGCAAGACATTATTTACTCCCAAAGGCATACATAAAGAAATATTGCATCTTTACTGGTGACAAAACCAAAACATAAACCACATCTGTATCAATTCACAGGTCAGGTCATCCATTCAAGATGCAAATGCATACTGAGCAGCAGATGTTAGCAGCAACTATAATCTTTGCTATGCCAAATAAATAAACCCAAAAACCTCAAAATGGCCAATTTACTGTTTTGAAATGTGCAGTTTAAGATGGAAAGACGCTTACAGCTGACTAAGAACTGAAATCACAGGTGGATGAGCACTGCAGACAGGCTCACAGCAGGCTAAGCAGGTACCTGAATTTGATGAAGCACGTGAACCAGGCAGGCTGGCACTAGCAGCCGCCCAGTGATCGGAAATACAGGCAACGGTTAAGGATCCAAAAAGTGGCAAAATGGTAAAAGGCAATCAAATCACAGCAGATGTAGCTAAAGTCCTTGACATTTTCCTAGAGATATCAAAGAGCTGGCCAAAATGTCTTGCGAATAACAGGGCTCTTCGCTCCCACAGATCCACCAAAGGCTTTAGAAGCAGTTTTAGCTACAGCAACGGGGAAGCTTTTCCAGTGTGAGTTTACAGAGGAAGAGGCAGTGCATATAATGCTTAAATAAATTCTCCTACAGCAATCAGAAAGGGAGTTATTTAAAAATGAAAAAGAAAAAAGAAGTTAACCTAAAATTAAAATGCACTTAAACAATTAGCCCTGAGTTTGAGAGATGTCTGCTGCCACAATGAGTAACAGAATATAACAGTAATTGCTTAGATTTATATAGCATTTCTAGCCCTAAGGCATGTGGAGCTCTTTGCAAGTGCTGATATGCATTGTCTAAAACCAGTTTGACTGATAAAACATATTAATCTCTGGCGAGGAGGAAACAGCCCAACACATTCAGCCCGGCTGTGCAAAGGTCTCGGTTGGGAGCCATGCAGTTCAAACAGAAGGGAAGTAGGTGGATAGTAAATTGCTATCCATAATGGAATTTATTCAGGTACCAAAATTAGTTTTAAACCCTGTTTTGGCCCTCTGGAATGAATGGAGAGAGTCCCAAAGGACTTGGAATCAGATTCAGTATGTTGGTATGTATTATGAGGGATGTATGCATTTACCTAAACATAATTGTTTAAGTTACATTCAATTATTTAAGTGGTATGTTTTCAATATGTCTGGGCCTTGCCACCTAACAGGAGATGTCAAGCAGTCCACCTGCAGGGAGCACAGTGCTATATCCAGCAGTGCTCCTCTCTGGGCAACAGGTCCCAGCTCCCGGTGCAACAGGTAATGGACTCCTAATTACAGCTGGAAGGCAGAAAATCCACACACAGCTTTGTCCCCCTCATTGCACCATTCCCAGCACCAGCTATTCAGCCTGTCCTGTATTCCCAACACAGGACACGTTGCTGTTGAAAAGCTCGGCTAAATATCATTACATGAGAGAATTCATTTTTCAGCAGAAGCTTTCTGCTTTAGGTGTATAAACCTAAATAAATATCTAGCATCGTATCGCTGATTTAGGAAGCAGAGCTGGGATTAAATTAGGCAGTCCAATAATGGTGCTCCATATTGGTAAGGACTCAAGTGAAATCAGATTAGAGCTTTTCCCAACAGATAATGTCCTGCTTTTTCATCAAGGCATCCAAACCAATTAAAATTACCATTCAAATCACTTTGTGCAGAACAGGAGCTGCTTGCTTTTACTGTCAGGAGACCTAGAAGGATGAAAAAGTAAACGTGTGGAAATCTAGCCCATCTTTACCGAGTGAGTCCCACCAGATAGATGACTTTCCTATTTTTGTCGTGCACACCCTTGCTGTTTCCTTGCACTATCTCTTGCAGGAAAGAGGAAAAGAAACTTTGAGGAAAGCTGCAGATGCTGGACAGGAGGGAAGCAGATGGGAGAACGGCAGTAGGTGCCGGGGCTTTGCAGCAAGGGAGGCGTTCCTGAAGCCCTTGGGAGAGCTGTCAGAGCTCTCCAGGGCTCCATGTGGAAATCGTGTTCCTGTTCCAGGCCAGTGATTGCAAAATGCTGGGGACACGCTGTTCATTATGCAAACTGGCTGCGCAAAGCAGAGAGAAATAAGAAACAGTCATGCATGTCAAAGACCAGAGAGGTTTAATTGGAAAAGACAACAATTAATGTAAGTTACTTAAAGTTTCCATTTGAATCGGAGAGACAGTATGTAATGGTGAAGTGAAAAACCAACAATAATTGCACAGAGAAGAAATGTTGACCTGCAGCAGGACGAGCCATCCCTGTGGCTTCTTCCCCTCTTCTGCTTTTCCTAGCAGTGCCCTTCCTTCCAGCACCATCCTCCGACAGCACCGGAGGGGCTACCTTCAGCTGGATCGCCGCAAACTTCTGTAAACCAAGTTACTTTCCATTTTTCATAAACAGATTAAGAGAGGCTTTGCACAGAGTAAAGGGGCTGAGCCAGGGGTTTGGCTACGCAGGCTTTGCTGGTGATATACAGAAAGACTGAGCAGGATGCAGGATGGTGCGGGCAGGCAGCTCCTGGAGTTACTGGACTGAGCCCAGCTTCCCTGGATGGCCCATGGAGTACAAAATCCCCACTGTTTCCTGCAGAAAGGGCTCTCCCAGAAACCTCCAAATTATATGGGTCATACCGCAAATGGGGAGCTACTGAACCAGGGGTTAGGCATTCCCTAGGGAGATATAAACCAGGGCAACAAACAGCAAAAGTAAATCTCAGACCAGAAAGACAGACGGGATCATGCCCCACCAGAATACATCAGTTGGCTTCATTACCCAAAGCACAAGTCATGCGATTAAAAACAGACAAAAATGAGTTGATATTTCAGTTGCTTCCAAGCTCAAGGTGCCCTTCAGTGCCTTGGCTTCCCTACCAGAAACAAACCCATGCAGAAGAGAAGCTCTGATCTTGAATCTTGTATTAGGCCAAATAACAAAAAGGCGTTTATCTTGGCGCTAATCTCTTTTTCCAATATACAGACATATTGAAAGAGATTACCTTACTAAAATTGAAGGAAACTATGGTATTTTAAAACCCTAATCCCCTCTTTCCTCTGTAGGAAAGAAGATAAATATCTTGATTTCACTTGGTACAATTGCAAGAAGCTTTTCTCTTATCAAAAGTTCTGAGCTTCCTCTGGTGAGGCTTTTTTGAGGTGTGTGCCAGGCTTCAGCAGTGTCCTGATTATTGGCAAGCCAAGTGTTTTTTGGGTGAAGGAAGGTAACAGCCTCCTCTGACACAGGGTGCAGCGCAGATGCCAGCATCAGCTTACCCGAGGGCAGGAGTCCCCGTGGGAGCTGGTTTGTACTGGGACGGGCAGTTGGTTTTGGCGGCGGGTTTCGTGGGGCTTGGCTGGCAGGCGGGACTGCTGTGCAGCCAGCAAGGCCCAGGGCAGGGGCGATGCGCATGCGCTGCCTGCACAGCCCAACATGGCGCGGGCAGCACTTCATCGTCCCGGGGAGCCGGTGTGATGCTGAGCAGAGGAGGGGAGCCAAGGTCACCCCACGCCCTTTCCCTAGACTTTAACCTTTTTGCAGAAGAATTTTGAAGTGTCAAAAGAAAAAAGAAATCTTCAAACTGTTCAGGTTTTAAATTTAGCACAGATCCCTAGGAAAGAAAAAGCAGGGAAGGCGTGGGAGGAGGAACCTTACCCCAGACTTCATAGATGACAGCTGAGAGAAAAGAAATTAGTGTCTCGACTTCCTACCCTGGGGATAACCCAAGCTCAATAAAAAGCCTATTGCATTTACAAATACAAAGAAAGGGTTCAGCAATAACTTTAGAAAACACCCACAATAAAAAATAAGTCCACCCCCGCGCAAGCTGGAGGTACACTGTATGTGGTAGTGCTGGTGGTTGCTTCAGTAAGCACAGACATGCTTTGCCTTCCCAAAACCACGACAGGGGCAGAGCAGGAGCTGTATCTTAGACAGTGAGCACAGCTTTGGAGAGGCTCCCGACTGCCACGTCTTGCCATAAGCTCCCACCCCCACACAGCTTTTGTGGCTACAATTAATGGTGCAAATCCTGCTCTTTATTTTCCAGACTGTGCTGGAGTCTCCCTTCCTCTTTTGCAGCTCTTGGCCTTTGGGATTCTTTTTTCTGATGTTTGGATCACAAATGACGTGGGAAGCGGCTGGTACCTGCGATCACGGCGCTGCCTGCCCAAGGATGTTTCTGCAGCGGGAGCCCGAAGGCAACGCCGTGGCCAAACAGCCCGGCAGCTCTCAGCAGCTCCTGCTCCCTTCCCCTCGGGGTGACGTTACAGTAGAGCAGAAAAAGCCTAGAGATGTGTCTGTGTCACTGTTAAGTAAAAGGGGCCAAAACCTCCACGGGCACTGGCTCCCGTTTATGCACAGCTGCAAGCGCATGTGCGTTTTTCAATAGCTGAAGCAACCAGCCAGGCTGTAACGCTGGCCTTGGCTCTCTACCCTTTCTCCCCACTTTTCCTTTTTAGCCTTGCACTTCCAACAGTGAGAAGAAAGCTGCTGGAGGAGAGTTGAGAAGGCTGAGTGGTCCAGGGCTCGGTGATGGGAACATCAGTGGAAGGTGAGCGCAGGCGACGGGCATGGGGAAGCGGCCCAACAGTGATGGAAGGGAAGAAGGGAAGGAGCCCTTGCTGCAGCTTCCCACCAGCCTGGCCATGGCTGCGGCTGCTTTGCCCTCTGCACACCGATGTGTGTGCTACCATGCTAGCTGTATGTCCTGGCCATTGCAAATGCCTTTGCCCAAGGTGGATTCAGCCTCTGTGGGCAGCACATCAGCTGCTTGGAGGAGCTTTGTGTGCCACCAGCTGCTGCAGGGTGCCCTGTGCGTTCACCTACTTGCAGAAGTCAGGACGTACAGAAATACACACATCTTTCTTCAAATGAGGGAGAGGGGAAAGGAGGGACAAGATGGTTGTGCAGATGATGATGTTTAGTTTGTAGGTTGTTTGATGCTGCACAGAACAACACACGGTCAAGCCCTTTGCCACGTGTGCAACTCTCTATTTTTATGGTGGTAACTTCTGCTGTTGTGGAACACCTAAATTCCCAGACCTGAGGGCTTCTCTGCATCCTGCATAGCAGAGTGTATAATCTCACCCTGCACTTCCTGACTCAGCCCGTAGCTCCTGTCTGAGCTATCATGTACCTCCTGATATTTAAAGCTCTCTGTGTTCTGCTCATGATCCTTCACAACTCCCAGTCACAGTATTTGTGAATGTTACGCTAGAAGGCTGTTACTGTGGAGAAGACTGATGCCAAGTTGTAAAATCATGCCAGGGAAGTTGGAACATAAGTTTGATTGTAAATATTGGCAAAGCTTCATAAAAAATGACAAGAAAGCTCCTCCAAGAAATTACAAAACTCTTTTTTTAGTTGTTATTGAGTCTAATGATCGCCTATATTTTCACAGAATACCTTTTCAGGTTTGCAGCTAACGAAATATCAGTGAAAACCAAATTATCTCTTGACTAAGATTAACAACATCAGCACAGGGGAAGTCCAAATAAGCGCTATACTCTAATTCCCCAGTCTGAGCCTTTTCCCAGGTACAAGATTGTCCCCTTGTACTATTTTTAACTACTTTGTACAGGCTAGCTTTAAATGGCAGAATGAGATGAGACATCTGTATGTCCTGTACATGCCATCACATACCCACTCTGAAAAGAAACTGGGAAATAAGAGCAAAGGCACAACAGACATGTATTTAGAGAAGTAGCAGAGGTTATTTCAAGGTCATCGAGAGCCCTTCTGCTGAACCGAATGCAAGCCAATACACTTGTGCTGCCTCTGCTAATACCTCAGGGACAGAGGTAGAAGTTGTTTTCTCCTTTATTTCACTCATCACCACCACCAGCCTGCAATAAAATACTCTGGCTATGTACGAAGCCACACACTGCTGAGAGATGATCGGCTTAGGCCGTGGCCCAGCCTGCCGGCTCAGTGCCGTGCGGTGTCCCTCTGCTCCCCAGCTGCCACCACCCGTCCCTCACTTGTCCTGGGCACAGCTGCCAGGGGTTCGGGCTGCCTTTCCCCTCTGAAATTGCATGGCCTCCAGAAAAATGGTGAACTTGCCCCTGGCTGGGTGCCCTCAGTGCTAGTACAACAAAGCAATGGATTGAAAGCAAAGGGGCTTGAGGACACCTGTGTCCTGGAGACCAGGTCACTCAACCAGCAGAGACCCTTGTCTCCACGCAGTACGTCCTGAATGAAACAGGCTGTGGGTCTTGCCTGAACTCACTCTTGTGTTCAATACTCGTTACTGAACTAGAGAGGTTATTACAAAGAAAGCAATCTTAAATCTTAAATTTCTAGTGGTAGAAAGCTGCATACAATAATCAGTTGTCATGGCTTACAATTTTCACTTTTAAAAACGAACTCTGTGTGTCTAATGCAAGTTTGGGCACTTTAAACTTCCAGGTCTTTCCCTCGCTACACATCCTGTGCATTAGACTTCAGTATCCCAAACAGACACTGATCTCTCCACCTTTTCTAGTACAAGACAAATAGTTCATGTGCCAGCACTATTTTGCTACAGCCTCTTTTTGAAACCTTTAATCACACTCCATTTTTCCCAGCCTCCCTCCGGAGCGTGGCACCCCCCTGCCAGCCCTGCCTGCGCTGGGCACGCGGGCAGCACTGGCTCCGTGCCTGCGGGAACGGCCACCTTCACCCTTCAGGCTCAGTATCGAGTGGGAGCTGATGTTCAGCATCGAAGCCTGTTTCACACTGGCTGTTTATTAGATCAGCCTGTGGCCTGAGGTTGTGTTCAGCATGCCAAGAGCCACAGCCATAAAGACCATGTTCCTGTAACTCTGTGGAAACGTCTTCCTTGTGCTCAGTTAACCAAGTAATTCAGAGCACAGAGTAGCCCTGTGCTGCTCGCTCTTATACTGTTAGTCCTCTAATCTTGTACTACCTGCATACGTTATCAGCAATTATTTGTTTTTCTCCAGAGCGGAGATTAAAAGTAAACAGCTTATGGCCAAGACCTGTTCTTTAAGAATCCTGACTACAAATACACCTGCTAGAAGATGGTAATTTTATTATGATTTACAAACTATGGGGGTGATCTAGTTAATACATGCCATGCTGATGTAGGTACCAAGTCAAACATGTAACACTTCTTGCAAATTGCAACCTCATAAAGTTAGTTTGGAGAATTGAGCTCTACTTTTCATAATCTCATGTCTACCAGTGGTACGGACATTACGCTGTCTTTTCAGATTTTTTGTATCATATTCTGTATCAAACAGTCTGAACACTATCACTTAAGGACACTGTTCTTCCTTCCCATTTACTTTTGGGTGCAATTTTGTGCCAAACCCAGATCCTGGGAATGAGACAGAGGCAACCTCAGGATACCAAGCTGCTGATCCACAGGGTTATGATCTTGAAAATCCCACTTGCCAGCTAGCGGGAAATACTGCACTGCAGCCGCTGCCCAGAGGGGAACGGTGAGGTAGGAAGCACAGGAACCCGGCCCGTGAGGTCTTTTGGGAAATGGGGACAATTTCCATTTCTCTCGATGTTCCCTGCTGGATGCAAAATCGGCAGGATGGGGGACAAAGCTGCACTTTACGTAGGCAGTGTGGTCAGGTATTGACAAAACCTGAAGCAGTTCAGCTCTGCTTCTGGTTTCCACAAGGGTCAGAATTAAGGCCAAACTGGGGCTTTGTGGGGTCCCAAGGCACTTTCCTGCTATCACAGTCATACCATGTAATGTGATGATTTTTGTAAATTCATCAAGCTTCAGCTTGTTAAAAATTAGACGTTTTCCCCCTCTAGTCTTACTAAGAGGCTGTTTCGAACCGTCACTGCCATGATGGCTGGAAGCTTTCACCTAATTCCATGCTTAAATTTATTCCTGGCCACTTTATATCCATTTGTTCTTGTGACAGCATTATTCCTTAGTTTAAGTAACTCTTACCCCTTCCCAGTCTTTACCCCCCTGATGTATTTACAGACAGCAATCACATCCCCTCTCAGCCGCCATTTTGCTAGATGAAACAAGCCAGCCATGCTCGGGCTGTGGTACGGAGCTGCATGGAGCCGCACAGTGCTGCTGCTGCTGGCATGGGGAACTCATGCTTGAACTGAAACTATCGGAGTGGAAAACCCATCTTGAGCAATCTCTGGTTGCATTGCCCAGAGGGCTCAGCTCTGGGGCTGTGCCAAAATGAACAAAATACTCTTTGTCACCCCTGAAGTCACCATTTTTAAGTTGTTTTGGTTGACATAATATTTCACGCCATGGGACAGAGAGGTCTCATGAGGTTTCTGTCCTCGGCATGGCTCTGTACCACAGTGGGAAGAGCCACCTCCAGAGTGACCCCTGGGACCACCTGCTGAATACCCTTCCAGCAGTGCTCATGCTGTATGGGGTACGCTTTTGGCCATGCCTAATGCTGTGCTTGCAGATTTGTAACAGGGAAAGTGTACAAGACTGGTGAAAAGGGCTGCCGGACAGCAGCCAAGGATGTCAGCACGGCTTATCCAGGCACCTGCAGCTGATGAAAAATGACACTACTACAATTTAAAGTCAAGACCACCAACACATTTATGTCTATTAAATGAAAAATTTCATTAGCTTCTCTTGTGCCTCTTGCTGAGCACTGGAGGGTCCCTAAGGACAGAGCTCTCCCGGGCACAGAAGAGGACATTCCTTCGGGTCCTCCAGCCACCACAGAGCAATGTGATAAAGTGCCTGCAGGGTACAGTCAGCTGAGGATGGCTGCCCACAGGCCTGCTAATCAGAGTAATTTAATCACAGGAGCATGATGGTTTGCATGCAAACATAATGTTTGCATCTATTTGCTAAGATGAAGCAAAATAAATCCCTACCATCAAGGACAAAAACCAAAATCCCAGCCCAAATTAGCTGCACCCTAGCAGTATTTCATCAGCTTTTCTGAAAACAAAAATGATTTGTATCTCTCAATGGGGAGTTTCCGCTAAAATCCTGTCAAAAAGAGGAATTACATAGAAAAGCAAACTTTGCAGGGGATGGAGATGTCAGGACACCGCAATCATTTGTTGTGTTTCTCAAGCTTTTGCTCAGAAACTTCCTAAAAAGAACTTAGTGAGAATGTGCTTTATCAGCACATTCACAAAGGGGTGAAGTTCTTGCCTACTGGTCCCATTAATAAGGCGACTGCTGGAGAAGTTACACACACTTGTCCTAAAGCTTAGCAGCCTGTAATTGCTCCAAGTCTCACAAGCACAGCAAAATATATGCTGCTGACATTGTGCCTCCAAAATCACCTGTGGAAATCCAGTGTGAAACAGCAAGCAATGAGGCAATGAAGGAAAGAGCAGACCAAGTCTGAATGATCTGTCTTGGGGCTAATGAACTTGTAGTGAAGAAGATGATAACATATGTCAAAGCTCTGATCCATCTTGCAGGATCATTGAAATTCCCAGGCAGTTCCTGCCAGTCAGAAATTTTAACCCTAATGGCCTGATTTTTTTCTAAATAACTGTACAGCTTTGGGCAGTAGTATCCTGCCACTGGAATGCTTTTCCAAATGGTACTACATCTACAGAAAAATCCGTTCAGTTTGTGTAAAGGGGAAAAAAACCTTTCAGAAGGGTATTCATGTTGTAGTTAGTGCTAAAATAAATAAATAAATAAACCCCCCAATTTTAAATCAAAGACATGCATCCTTTGTGTTTAAAAACTGTCACAGTGAAGATTCACTTCCACATCAATGTCAAATTTGGTCAAACCAAGCTAAAACAGCACGTTTGTTATTGATGTGTTTTGTTCCCTTGCTGGGTCTGTTTGTGAGTTTTGTCCACCCGGGTCCCTACCTGCTGCTTGCCTATTTCTCCTTAAGAGCAAAACCAAAAAAAACCTTTCAGAAACTGGAAGAACCAATAAATAATGACTTTTACCCTTTCAATTAATTTGGTGGAACCTCCAGGCAGCATAGCAGAGTGAATAAGGAATGCAAATAGCTGGCTTTGAAGCTGAGGGCACTCAGGACACCCTGAGTTTAAACCCAAACCTCAATCTTTCACCTTCAGGCCAGCTGAAGATCAGAGTCTTTTGTGAGTTTGTCCAAGAAAAGTTGTGCACGTACTGAAATATCTCATTTTCTTTCATTTGTTGTTTTTTTTTTTAAAGCAGCACTGAAGCCCTTCCTTGCCTAGCCTGGCTGGTTGCTGCTGCAGCCTGGAGCCGAATTCCAGGTTCTCGCTGGAGCCCTGGCACACCGAACTCTTTCCAACATCACGAACAGAGCGGGGTGTAACACCTCCCTGATAACACAGCCTGTAAACATCTCCTTTCCAGAAATAACTTCCCTCTGGTTTACATAATTAGTCGTTTCCATGAATGCGTGCACATGTGTGAGAGAGAAAGAGAGAAAACAGAGGGGAGACAAATACTTAGCATCACGTAGCAGCAGCAGACCTGGGCTCAGATTCCTCCCTGCTGCTACTGAAATGGTTTTTAGGGACTTCAGCAGGAGGGCTAAGATATTGTCCTGGCCGTGCGTGACCTGTCCTCCCGTGCTCGCTGCCGCGGTCCCTCTTTTCCTCCAAAACACCTCTGCTGGTGCCAGCGGCCACCACTCTGTCCCGCGGGAAAATGCAATAACAAAAGCGCGCGTCCCCCCGCGTCTGAGGCTAAATGCACCTTTGCCGACGAAGCACCCGTGCTGGGAGAGCTTTCGGCTTGCCAAACACCACGGGACGACTCTGCCCCGAGAGAGCTGGAGAGGAGGCACGCAAGCAGAGGACAGGGAGGCTGTGCTGGCCGGGCTGTCAGCTGGAGGCTCAGCTGGGCTGGGGTGGGAAAGCCCTGCTGCTGGTGCCAGCCCATGGCTGCTGCTGCGGAGGAGGAGCAGTGGGAGCCGCCGGGGCTTTCCGACCCCCGGCAGCAAGTGTGTTATTCTGCCTCAGGAAGCTCTGCGGTCTCTGCGGCTGTCTTAGTGCCTAAGGAAGGATAAGAGATAAGAGGAACAGGAGGAGGCAGAACAGGAGGAGATTTTTTACTTGTAAACCCAGATCCTTGAGAGACCCGACAGTTTCATCAGAAAGCAGCTCGGAGTAACTGACCTCTGTGTTTTCTGAGTCAAGCCACAACTGCTGCCCACAAAATCCCACCATCGCAGGCGGGACGGGATTGATTGCCACTCCATCCATGCCCTATGAACACAAGGGAAATGACCCACGGCGGGCACTGAACCTGCTGTGTGATTCAGCCCACACCCATGCCCGGATGCACAGGGGAACCAAGCACTCTTTAACCCATCTTGTGAAGCCATTTCTGAGCCCCGGAGCTCGGAAACAGTTGGGAGGATTTGTAATGCCACAGCCACCAAATATGCCCGTTCCCATGAAGGCGACTCTGCAGGAGAAGGGGATGGTGCGTGGTGGCACAGGGACACCTAGCCAGCCGGGATTTGACCTGTGAGGAGGTGACTGAGTACTGATGGAGTTAATGACCTTGTGAAATGAAAGCTGTCAAAATGGCAGGGTCATTCAAAATCATCTTTGAAAAGACGCAAATTGTTTTGATTCCACAGCAGTGGACATCTGGGCACCCTGATGTGTATTTGCTGCAGGCAGCACCCAAGCTGCCACTCAAGCAGGGGAGTCCTCCATGTTGGGGTGTCAGGAAGACCTCCAGGAGCAAGGGGAGATGGGGTTCTGAGCTGGCAGTCTTGCAAAGCCAGGAGGGTTTCAGGATGGCTGCTCATCATTGTGAAAAGCTACCTTGTAAACAAAGGGGGAAAGTCTCTTTAGCTTATTCACTGTTTTAAAGCTGCATAAAGTAATGCAATGCCATCAGCCCATCCATGCTGCCTGTACGTAGTGGCCTCTAGCCCAAAGTCGTCTCTGCTCCTGGCCAGGAAAAGGCAAGGAGAAAGGAAGAGCTCCTAGCTTTGCCTTTACAGACTGCAAGTGGCAACACAAAGCTAAACCCAAGGTGCAAATTCCCCCTCAAACCCTGATCCTCCTGCCAATCCCACATGTCAAACCCCTGCAAGAGAATGGTCTGGCTGCGCAGAGTGGGGGCAGTGGGTGCACCGGGCACCTGTGGAGCTCCCCTCACTGTGCAGAAACTGCCGGCACCGCTATGGGTCTCCCCTCAAATTACAGCAGATACTTCACAGTATGCATGTGCTGGGACGGGCTTCCAGCTCAGAGCTGGGGCAGCTCCGTGGGAGGGATGTGTAGGGGACTAAGCCATGGGGCAGGACCACCCCTGTGCACTCCTGTTGGGGAAGCATCGCCAAGAGGCACACATCACTTCTTCCTTTGCCCCACGGCCGATAGACACACATCACTTCCTTCGCCCCACGGCAGCTCTGACCTTCTCTTGCCTACAACCAGGGTGGATTTATTTTTATTCCAACAGATCTGTAAGCCGTGGAGTTGCTAAACTTCTGAAAACTGGAGACCCGAGTTGCTGCACTGCCTGTTCCAACAGCAGCAAGGAAGCACGGGGGCTCGCTGCAGTTCAGGAGATTTACTGGCACAATTACTCATGTTCCCTATAGGGACCAATAAGACTCCACAGCAGTGCTCTGGCGTTGAGTGCTGGCTGCACGCAATTATTTACTGCACACTTCTCCCAGCATTTTGTGCACCTTCAGAGTGCTGACATGAGTGTGGGCTGATTGGGTTATTTATTTAATTTTGCAGTTATGAAGACGGTGAACTTCCAGCCCCGCAAGCTGCATGCTTCTTTTTTTCACTTTGTTTCACTTGGCTCTTCTAAAAGGAAAAGCAGGATGTGTTTTACTTCGGAGAATTAAAATTGGCATCAGCCCCGTCTGAGAAGACCTCTCTGTGATGGAAAATGAGTAAATAAACCACTCACTATAGCTTTCCCTGAAGAGACTAATACTGTGCTGTGCTGAACAGTGCACTTCTGAGAGGAAATGGGGAATATACCAAAGTGACCTCCTTGACCCAGACATTCCAGATTTTGTCTACTCTGATCATTGCTCAATTATATTTTATGCAAAGTCATCTTCGCTGTGGCAAAATTTCAGAATTTGTTTTATCCAAGAATTCAGGCAATGCTGATATGGGTTCCCATCCACTTGTGCAGTACAAGAGTTTAATGATTCATGAAGGCATGAGTTTGTTGTTTTGTGTTGAATAAATATCTATGCATGACAAAAGAGATGCAAGCAATATGTTTAAAGGGGAAGACAGCATTTTTCAGATGATTATAGCATTTTGCTTTCAGTCTCGTGGTGCACAGAACTCCTGAACACATGCTACAGCCATCCAGAAACCCACATCTATTGCAGTTAATTATTGTACTAATTTTTGCCATACGTTAGTTGAGTGCTCATTGTAAATTCTCCTATCCACTCATTATTCAGAATGATTCCCAAGTCCTTTCAATGAATGATATTCCAAACCATAGGTTATTAGAACTATGAATTGCAAATATTTATAATGAATTACACAATTTGTGCTGCAACCAGAGAAACAAACCTTTGTATATGACATGTGGGTTGCAATCTCAGCCATTGAAAAATGAATAGGGCATGAATTTCAGTTTGTAGCCACACCTGCAGATTTCAATTCACCATTTGCATGTGTCCTGCCTGAATTTTCCAGTTGATGGTACCCATCAGAATTGAAATAGGTGAATACCCGGGGATAAAAAAAAGGGTTCTGGCAATTCCTACACTTGCAGAAAGCAAACTTGGAAAACAGGCGAATCAAAATTTTCTTTCAAAGCTGAATATTTAATTCTAATACTCTTTCCCATCGTGCACATAGATCCAGCTC
Source organism: Balaeniceps rex (assembly GCA_013401315.1). NCBI lineage: Eukaryota > Metazoa > Chordata > Aves > Pelecaniformes > Balaenicipitidae > Balaeniceps > Balaeniceps rex. Next base: position 26,791 of record VYZW01034417.1, on the reverse strand, counting down.
TAACCAAATCCTGTCTCCTGGCTGTTCATGGCATCTTCAAAACATTTTGCCCCAGGTCTTACCCCGCCCAAGGGATGGCGCTCTCTCACACCAGCTGATGGAGAGTTCAAGAACAAAATGGGTGACAGGAAATCCTTTCCCCATGTTCTGGTTTATGATTTAGGGATAAAATGGGGTGGTTGCCAGGGGATTAAGAAAGCTGTGGTCACCCTCATGTCATGGTTGAGCGACTGTACAGTCTGCTCCCTCGCCCCATCGCCACTGTGGTTGCGTCTGGCCCCAGGTGTGCTGTAAAAAGTCTCTCCCTGCCTGGGTCACCCAGCGCACCACAGTCGTCACAGATCACTTGAAAAATAAATGAAAAAAAAAAGAAAGAATGAGAACTGTCTCCCAAGCGGTCTCTCAGTCTGTGTGTGGTGAGGGCATCTGCCTCTTCTCACTGCCGTGTTTTATCGCACTCTGCTCCTCCTTCTTCGTTTTTTCCCATTCCTAATATAAATGTGAAAAATCCCAAAATGGGAATGTCAGAACATTTTGACACTAAAGTTATCAGAATTAAAAAAGAAGAAATGCCTTCCCTCCCTGCAAGGCACTCTCACAGGTCAGACGCGTCCAAGAGCAAGAGCCTGAATTTTAACCGTGACAAGCATATTCTTTGCTCTTGCAAATGCACTGGTGAGATGACTGTGAGCAAGGACAGAACAGTTTGGACAGGTAGAGCTGAAGGAAAGTTCAGATCTTCTCAAGATTGGAAGTAGAGAAGAGTTAGAAATCCCAGTCCTGCTGTCAGCCATTCCTGACTCCCTTTGCAGCTAAATGACTCACGTCAGCGTAATACAAAATTGCAAATCTCTGCAGTTTCTGGGGGAGGAACTCTGCCCTAGATTCAGCACAAGGTCTGTCCTGCTCTTCGCTGCTCTCCCTGCCGGGGTACAAAAAGCAGCTGTAAAATCCCACTTGCACAACTTCCCCATTTGCAGAAGCTCTTGGTCAGGGAGAAACAACTTTGAGGTTGGAAAAGAAGTGTGTGAACCACGTCCAGCCCCTACGCAGCTTCTCAGTTGGGTTGGTATGAAGCCAAGCTGTGTGGGAAGGTTTCAGTTTTTCAGCTGCTGGGCACAAAACCCTTGTATTTCCATGCTAGTAAAGCAAATGTATGTTATACCTTGAGAGAACCTGCCTCACTGAATTTCTTTTCCATTCATGCTGAGTCCAACCTTTTTTGCACTTAAGAGAGAAGCACTGAAGAAATACAAATTCCTCAAGTGAGGTTAACTGTGCAGAGACTACAGTTAGTTGGTTTTCCTTTAATCCCCACACCTCTATCATCATCAGTGCATAATCTGCACCAGGGAAAGAAGTCACGCTTTTCTCATCAGTTACAAAGCTGAGGAAACAGAAAATAATTGATCTCTGAAGTGCTGATGTGCAGAGCCACATCCCTCTGGCATGCAGAGGGAGGAGGGGATGTGGCAGCAGGAAGCAAGTGCCTTCTGCAGAGCTGGAGTGATATGGAAAGGCAGGAGATAATCTGATTTGAGCTTCTAGCATGTTGAAGAGAGGCAATGTGCTCTTATCCATAAAAGTACTCATAAAAGCTAGAAGTGGACAAGATGCCCTGTGCAAGTTCGGTTCTTATGGGGCCTTTTGCAATGGTTGTCACATCTAGATTGACAGGATTGTTACACATTTCCATGGATAATTTGTATGTGGGAGCAGAGTGGTACAAGTAGGAGAGAGAAGCTGGACAAGAGGAAAGCCTGATCTCAGCTCCATGGTGGGACCCACCATTTACTGCAGCCTACCAGAGCCTCTCCAGTTGGCCGGGGCAGCTGACACCATGGCCACCCCTAGCTTTGGAGAGGAGGTGACTCTTCGCATTTCCTTTGGCCATCGCAGGGATATGTTTAAACATTGATATGTTTAAAAAGAGTCTCAAATTTAGGAGCTCATCAGGGACACTCAGCACAGAATGAAGGAAACCCGCAGCAGCTCAGCCCTCCTGGAGGTGTGCAGAGCCTCCCTCGCCACTCACTCTCTCGGGAGCCTGTCTCCACTGCCCAGCGTCCCCAGGGCAGTACTGGCCTGAGCCTGCCTGTCCCACAGGGCACAGGCAGGATGATGAGGTCTCACAGCAAGATAACAGTGCAAAAGCAGCGAGACCACTTGGAGACATGAGGAGGCACCGGCAGTGCCATCTGCAACACCTGGAGATCAAACATCAGCACAGACTGAAGCAATTCACCTTCCAGGCTGACATGCTCCCTGCCCTCCACATCTTAAACCCACACCTAAGAGATGCTCCTTGTCATCTCTCTGCCTTGTATACTTAACAAAAAGGTATCTATCTTGTTGCTGTGCTTACTAGCCAAAATAGATGCCGCTCTCTCTTTCTTTGTGTTTAGGCCACATGGCTGGTTCTGTGGTGAGAGCACGGAGCCGCCCTGGTTAACCAGGGATGGGGCCAAGCCCTCCCTCCCCTTCTCCCCGCACAGGGATGCCTTTCCAGCATTCGACCCTGCAGCTCCCCAGCCAGAGGGACCAGCTCGCTCACTGCAGGATGGCGCACTGCATCCAGCAAAGGCTGCTCTCTCAATCCTGCTAACGGCAGCAGAGGAGGATATGGCTCGTCCCTGGGAGCATGGCTCTGATAGAAATACAGGCTGAGCATGGCACACATCCATCACAGACAGAGGGCTCTGGGTCCATAGCCCCCAAACAGTTTTTAATCAGCAGAAGATAAATACGTTGTAATGTCCTTCACGACTTAAAAAGCTTGAGAGGTCTGTCTCAAGGTTGTGACAAGCCCTGCCCCACCTCCCGTCCATTATACAGCTCAGAACTCTTTCCAAAACTTCTGAGATGATTGCAGAAGGGAGCCTGGGGCAAACCAGCAGATCAGACCCAGCTGGGGAGTGCTCACTCTCCATATGGGTTCAGCTCTGAACACAAACATGATAACCAAGTCCTCATCTGCATGTGAAGAGCCATGAATCCATCTACCAACTCTAGACAGTTGCATAGAAACACCTGTGGTTTTTTTCAGAGATTGCAGCTTGTTCTGATATTACAGGAGCTAATTGTTCTTCCCTGCCTTCCTCCCATGCTCTGCCTCCCACCTCTCCGCTCGGTGAGGAGAAGACAGCAGAGGGTGCTTCGTACAACAGAGCCCTCCAAAACCCTTTGCACCCCCACAGTGCACAGCCTACACCCTCTCTCTTGCAATGAACACATTGTGGTACTCAGTGAAGGGTGGGGGGTTCAAATTCACTGGGACCCCAAACTGCCAACCAGCAGGACTATGTCCCGTAGCCCGTGTGAGGCACGCTTGGCTCCCAGGGCTCCCGCAGAGCTGGGTGCCTCTGCCTTGCACAGGGGCAGGCTTTGACTGGGTTACAGCAAAAGGCAGACACCCCAGCATTTTCTGAGCTGCTAAAACACAATGGCAAGGATACCCCCTCCCAGAGAGCCATGGAAATGCCCCAGCAGGGTCAAGGCGTTTGGGAAAGTTCATCCTTTGCCTTTCATTAGTTCAGAAGATGCAGCAGTGGCTGGTGGGGCTACAAAGGCAGAACCTGAGAAGGGGCAATGGGAGTCATGATCCCTTTGCTAGAGGAGATGGAGTAGGCAGCCTCCCTCAAGGTGCTCCCCGTGGGGTCAAGTTGTTCCCCTCAGATCAAACAGCAGGGCTTGCCAAAATGCATACATGACTTCTGCATTCTCCCAACTCTTTCCTGAACACACCTCTGGAGAAACTGCGCATGCCAACACCTACCTGTTATCTACAAACTCAGGGGTTTTGACCACCCTAAGGATTTCTGGATGCTTCTCTTGCCCCCTCCCTTTTTAAACAGTTAATCCATCAGATCTTTCAAATGCAAAGCAAAACCAATCCTTTATGAAAACTCCAGAGAAGTACTCTTTCTAGTGGCTCCAGGCACTTTGCAGCATCCGAGAAATACTCACCTTAGTACATGAGTCGATCCATTTATTGTGGTGGTGGAACAGGGGACCGTCTGCCCCAAGATGGAAGGCCTTCGGTATCGCTCATCACCACAGCACAGGATGATGAGGAAGGCACGTCTGAAAGACTTGTTCAGGAAGGCGTAGAGAAAAGGGTTCAACCCTGAATTGATGTAGCCCAGCCATAGAAAAGCTGTCCACAGCTTCCCTGGCACCGTGTAGTTTATGAAAGGGTCCACTATGTTTGTGATAAAGAAGGGGGCCCAGCACAGGCAGAAGCACCCCATGATGATGCACAGGGTCTTGGCAGCTTTGGTCTCAGTCTTCATGCGGTGCGTGCTGTGCTGGTCTGGGTGGTGCTGCCGGCTGTCGGTGGGGGCCCCCGCGCGCTGCAGCAGCCGGATCTGGCGGGCGTGCTCCCTGGCCGTGATGTAGATGCGGTAGTAGGCCAGCACCATCAGGAGGAAGGGAATGTAGAAGGCCACCACAGAGCAGGTAATGGCGTATGGCTTGTTGACCATGAATATGCAGTAAGTGGAGTTGGAAGCCTTGTTGAACTGCCTTTGCTGAATCTGGGGCAGGGGGAGGAAGGACAAGGACAAAGAAGGAAAGAAGTTCAGCACTGCTCCTCCAGTACCAGCAGTCTGTTTGGCAGGACACCTCACCACTGCTTTCCAAATCCCTCTCCTCCCTCCCCTCTCCCATCCATGGTACCTGCCTTACCCACGGCTGCCTCTCCTGCCTGTGCTCACACCACGGGCTCTCCAGCCCTGCTGGTCCCCGGGTCTGCAGGACCAGCCCACGTTGCAGCTCTGGCATCCTAGAGCATGCCTCAACCTGGCCAGTGAAAATCAGCCTAACTCCCCAGTTCAGACACAGTGAAGGGGAATAACTTCACTTTGTGCCATGCTTTTTTGCAGGGCTCACTGCTTTGTTCATCAGGGCATGGTTTTACACCAAGGAGGCACAAGCTTCATCCAGCAGAGTCCCACAGGGGTATTAGAGAAGGACCAGATGGACAGGGAAGGGACTGGGCTGCGGCACCTCAGGGGCAGCCCCAGGCATAGGGGCTGGGAGCAGCAGCCCAGGCAGGAGAAGCCTGCAGGTTGAGTCCATAGGCTGAGATCTGGTCAATGACTTGTGATGGAACCAGAGACAGCAGAGGAAGAAAGGGGTCTTGCATGTGAGTTTGGGGAGCAGGGGGCATAACTGGGACAGACAGGATTTCTCTGAGGCTATTCTTGCTACAAAACAATGTCACTTCAGGTCCATCAAGCCCATAATTTCTGGTGTTTATTCCAAAAAGAGAATAACCCTGTCTCCTGTTTAAAACCATAATATCAAAATTATTTATCAAATTATTTAAATTATTTATTTAAATTTATTAATTGAAATGTGTTTATTTAAATAATTTATTTAATTATTTCTAAATTGAGCAAGTAAGGAAGTTTACTTCTAAAATAAACTATGAAGCATTTTCACTGGGTGGTGTTTGAACCTTGCACTACCTCTCAGCATGCAGCTACTGAAATCTGCATGGTGAAGGCCAGCAAGTTACAAGGAAGGGCAGGGCTTGCACTGGTGTTTAGAAAGTCCAGTACAGGCAGCTGGGTGTCGAACCTTTTCTGAAAAGGTGCGGGCAAAATCAGTGGAAGAAATCAGATACCTGACATGGTTTGTGAAACAAACAAAATGCACCTCCCAGCTGCATGTCCTAAAGGTGCTTGTCTGGCAGGAATTTTGGCTTTATCGCCTTGTCTAGAGGCTTGGCAGCTTGCACCTGTTATTCTGCATGAGCCAAAAAGTATTCATATCTCCTTGACTGAGACTTGGCATAGAAGATGCCACATCTCTTTAAACAAGCTTTTCTAAATAAGGTGTTTTCACAGTTTGCCATTTTTTAATTCCTGCGTCTCCAGATAGGAAGGAGAGCAGATTTGCAGCTCTTAACTCCTTGCCCTGCAGACGGGATCCTGCAAGTGAAGCCAGACTGCAGTGGGGGAAACAGACTCCTGCTGAAATGACCTGCATGGGGGAACTTCATCTTCTCCCCCACCTTCAAGGCTCAGAACAAGACAGGGGATATTGATGGAACTTCTGGGGAAGCCTCGGTTTCCCAGCTCTCCAGAAGGACCCTCAGGCTCAGCCAGCGGTGGCCAGGACTCCCCAAGAGCTGCAGAGGCCAAGGGGAACCAAGCACTCCCGAGGTGCCTGTCGGGAGCCAGCTGGAGCTTGGCGTGTTTTCAAAGGACGACTCACTGAAATGATCAGTAGATGCAGGTAAAATCCTCTCCCAGAGCCACCACTGTCTTTGTGACAGTCCTTCCAGGACAGAGTCACTTCAAACCCTCTTAAAGACACCCTCCAGAAATTCAACAGCCGCTGTGCATCGATAACAAGAAGCTTCTCCTTCAGCCTCTCCTGCCTTCTTTTCTCTGAATATTGCTTTTTAAAGAAGAATATACAGCACCAAATATATTTGATACCAGGTTGGTGTACCTTCTTAGCTACTCACCAGATCAATGATGCCAATGCTATTCCAGCCTTGCATGATAGGGAGGAAAGAAATAAATGTTGGGATTACCCAGCACCCTCCAAGCATTACAGCGATGCGCAATGGAGTCATCTTGTTCCTGTAAACCAGAGGCTGGCAGCAGATAGCATAGTACCTGCAAGGAGAAAAGTGAGAGAACAACCGTCATCACAGGAGACTTCCAGGTCTTCAAAAAATAAAACTGTAAAGCAATTTCTGCAGCTTGCTTCTCCTGCCTTTCAAAGTAGAGAAAAAAATGGGTCTATAGCCTATTTCCATTGACTGCCTCTCACACAAGGAGCTCAGGATATTTTCACAAGTAAATAAGGTTTCATAGTGCCCTGCAGGGGAAAGCCAGTATTTGCTGTTTTCCAACTAGGGAAAATGAGGCACAGATTAATGCTGTGGTTTGTCTGAGGTTGCAGAGTAAGGGAGTGACTTCGTATTCAGCCCTCCTCTCCCTCTGCACTTAGTCACAAGGCTGTCTGCACCCTCCTTACCACGATGAATGAGTCCACCTTCCTTCCATTTAGCCATAACTGAGCAAATGTTGGGGTTTTCCTAACTGCAGTGGACATTGATTTTGACAAGACTGCAAAAGCTGTTATTGCAAATTAACAAAGTGTTTCAAAGCTGTGAAAATGTCAGTAAAATGAAGTGTGTTTTTCTGTAACCAAGCTCCCTTTCTACTTCCCAGGAATCAGCCTCTTGTTCTGCCACAAGGAGAGGGAAAATATCAGCATGGGGCTTCTAGTTTTTTCACCATCAAGCTCTCCTTTCACTCACGCTCTCCTTTCTCCTCCTGATCCATCCAGCAAATTCATGGTAAAACACGTCCCTGCTCGCTATGAACTAAAAATGTCTTCTCAAAGAGATACAAAATCAACTCTTCTGTCTGTCTGGTCCCTGTGCTACCCACCTACTAGCAGATGTCTACATCAGGAAGGTGTATCAAACCTAAACTGAAAATCTCTTTGCTCTGAAATTAATATAGGCCCATAAGCATAGCAGATCAGCAACCATATAATCCTATTGCAGATTTTTGGTGGTCCTGACCTGACAGTCTGCCTCAGGTTCCCAATGAAATGTTTTCAATCTTTAGAGTTTTGGATTTCAGCACACGTTGTAGATGGGCCAGTACTGATGTCCCCACTGCTGCAACAGGGAACGGGGGTCCAGAGACATAAGAAGTACCCGTAAAGTCTCAGCTCTTCTAAATAATGAAATATATAATTCAGCTGTGTGCCTGATGAATATATTTTCTTAGTGAATTAATAATGATCATCTAGTAGATGTAGTTTCCAGATTTGATAAGCACAGAAATTATGCAATATGGTGCCCCATAGGATATGAGCACTGCATTGAAGAAGTGGCCACAGTTTCAAAAACTATTTATAAAGGGAATGAATGACCTCTGTCAGAGATTTTTTTGAGTCAAGCCTCACATCAAGGCATAATGTGCACGTAGAGAGAGCCTCACTGCTGAATGCCTATAAAAGTCGATTTTATGAGGTCAGTAGAACCATGAATTAGAGACATTACATTAGCAAACACACACTAAAGCTGGACCACTAACCTGAGATGCCTGTGGCACATTAAAATAAGACATATGCGAATGCACACATACACACAGTTTATGTGTATATATTAGAGAGAAGTCCTTGAGGTGCACAATTTATTTCATCAAGATATGAGTGGGTACCAAAAGTTTTGTGCTAAACAGGCACAAAAATCTAAGAATTTCCAAATTGTCTTAAGACTTTTTTTAAAAAGTCATGTGGAGTCAACTGAATTGCTTTATTTTGATAAAATCAGATGATATATTCCACACAAAGGGTTGAAATAATATCAAAGTGTCAAAAGAAAACATTTTTTAAAAGTCTCTTTGAAACAAGATTCAAAATGTCACAGGGGAAAAATGTTGAAACAAGCATTCAACTATTTCAATTTGATCATTTCTACATTCTCTTCTGGTTTTGTGTGTGCATGAATATCAGCCTGTTCCTCTGAAAAGTTTCATTTTCAAAGAAATGGCATATTTGACAGTAACTGTTCTTGTAGAGCACTGGGTGAAATGTTCCTCTTGTGGAGCTCACGCTAACAGCCATGGCAGTCAGTGGGTCTGATTCCTGTCCCCACTAACGCAGCCCTCACACCCCTCCCACGAGGGAGAAGGAGAAGCTGAATAATTTACAGGAACAGGATTTACTTAGTTTTGGAGATTGCCTTTATTGGATCACGAGCTGAACAAGCGAGGGTATCCAGCCTCGAAGATATGCAAAACTCAACTGGGTAAGGCCCCAAGTGACCTGATTAAAGGAAGACAGCTTTACATTCGAGTTTGGCCCTGTTTTGAGAGGAGGGCTGGATCAGAGACCTCCAGAGGTCCTTCCCAACCTACATTTTTCTGAGTCTATCAAACAGATAGATAAAAACCATCACGGTTGGATTTCAATATCTTAATGATTTCAGAGGATAGAATAAATATTTCCTTTGTTCCTAGGATAACTACCCTCCTCATGACAGCCACAATGTGTTGTGTAACCTTGTCCTGTGTTGCTAGAGCTTATTTGGATTTCCCCCTGCTCTCCAGATACCCATCCCCCAGGAAATAAACTGACCTTTGAATTCGAACAGGTATTTTCAGTAATGTTTTTGACTGCTTATTAGGACAGATGGTGCTTCTCTTGGCATTATGCACAACTGCTTTTCTGACTCTAAACACAAGGGAGATATATCTGGCATATTTAATTGTTTACTATCTGAGAGACACCTACTGGAAAGAGCTACCCAGTGCTGGACAGCAAAGGATTCCTGTGACATGCCTGATGGCAAGTTACTGCAAGTCACAAGAGACTACAATTATTTGCAGAAAGGGCAAAATAAGAAATTCAATAAATAAATGGGGAAAAACAGCCAAGACACCAGCTACCATTTCACAAGTTGAATAAGCAAACAGAAAAGGAAAACCACGATACATTGCTAATTAACTACAGCAGGAAAACAACTCTTCCAAGCAGCTGAGTTATTACATTGCTGTACCTCTATCTCTGCTGCAGCTGACAGCATTACACTGACTTGTACATGCTATTAAAGGCCATTAGAGTAAAAAATATGCCTGTAAAAATGACATCTTAAGCTCTCATATTTTTTCCCTCCCAGTGATTCAGCAGCAATTTTCCTCCACTTACATGTCAAAAGATTATATATATATATATTTTTTGCTAACTGCTGCTACCATGACTTCCCTTGTGTTCAGAAAGTCGAGCTGGGTTCCTCCTGCCCTACACCGTTATCGGTAACAAGGTTCTGCAATCAGAGTGTGGGTGACAATTTTGCTGACGGCGAGGGAGGCAGAGAAGCACACCGTCCACTTTTCCGTAGCTCAGCAGGATTTCCATTCAATGGCCCAGAGAGTCAGATAATAGAAATCTGTGTATGTTAACAGAAGTCATTGAAGTCACACCAATTTTGCAGTAGCTGGTGATTTGATGTATGTGATGGTTTGGGCATTTAAGCAGCTATTTATTCACTGACAGAAAAGTAATTATATCTCTAAGATTATCAATAGTTTTAGTCAAAAGCTGAAATAAAGACATTTTCTTATTCTACATTTCTGCTTCCTTTCAAGCTAGACCTGTTTTCCTGTGCTCATAAAGATTATCTATTATGTACTGGTATGACAGTGTGATGGATGAATATAAAATGTAATACATACACATGATTAATACCATGTCCAAGTTTAATTAAATATTAATTCTTACTATTATCAGCCAAGACCCATGTTTCTGCAGTTTCTTGAAAATGTTAACTTCCCCATTACCTACAGCAGAGCAGATGATGCGAAACAGCCTCTCCTCTGCCTCTGTTATGACATTCTTCGCTGAAGGGGAAATACAAGAATCCCTTCCTGGAGCTGTAGATCTTTCAAGTAGCTCAATAAAGCAAAGGTTATTACAATACTTTTCCTTTCCCATATCAGGCGTTTGCCACATGAATGAATCAAGTGCTAACGTTTTACAGACGGCTCAAAAGAACAAATCCATAGCTCTTATGGCCACCGCAGATATGTCTGGCTACTGAGGATTTGTGACCTGCCCAGCGTCACTTGGTGGCTCTGAGAAACACTGCAGTGGCCAGACTGTGTCTTGAGGAACATGAATGTGATGCTCCCTGGTCTTCCAGTGGAAGTTCCAGTGATATAGATGTGGGGGGGACCGATTAGTGTCAAGCGGATCAGTTCCCAGAAGTGGACCCCATGTGTTACGAACACTCTCCCAGCATCTCTGAGGGGATGCAGGTGCACCTCTGTTACGTTCACGAAAGCTATAAAAAACGCTCAAGGTTCAGTGATTCAGTGCCCCAATCTGTGGGGCAATTTTTCCCCAATATTCCTACATTCGTCACCAGCAGGAGCTGACACAGGCACACGGAGGAGCCTCATATACACAGTGTCCACAAGCTGTAAAATATTTTATCCTTTCTCGACAGGACTTGCGCCTTGCCTGCCGGCGAGCTCCCCTTTACAGTCAGTGCTACACGTAAAACCAGAAAGCAGATATAAATGCCTGATGAACCATACATCAGCAACACATTTGTATCTAACAGCCTTCAGTACTTTGGGTAGAGAAGACATAATATCACATTCCTCAGCAGCAGAATCATGGACAGCTTGCCTAATGTTAAACTTGTGTATGTGTGAAGACAGGAGGTGGCAGATAAGCGGGAAGCTGTGAAGCCAAAGAGAAAACAGACAGAAAATGAACCTCAGTTATATTCTTGCCTTGTACGACTGAATGCTGAATCTGCTGTGCTCGTCCAAGGCTTTCGTGGAAATTTAAGTGTTGTAAATCATGGGTGTTTGGTGTTGCCATTTTGCCTGTATGAAAAATCCTACGCATCCATGCACACACATGTATGCACACTCCTTGTATCATACCCTGCCTTTCCTCCAGGAAAAAAGAAGAAAAAAACCCAATTCTTGAAAAGCACATCAACTTTTAAGTGATGACACCTGTAGTTATTACAAGTTTATAGCTTCTAGGTTCTCGGAGATGAGAAAGGAAAGTGGAGGGACTGAGAAACGGCATTGCATTTCAACACACTGGTGACCTAGATCTGACAGCAACAGAATTTAGCTGCACGGCTATTTGTGGTAGTGACTATCTGCATACTCATCAAGCACCAACATGATGAGACTCCAGTTGTGACCGGGATCTGTGGTCAAAACTGAAATCAAGGGTCCAAGAATCTAGATAACCATCTGGGCCAGTTACATTAACATACACTAGTTTCTGTGGTTAAAGAGAAGCGAGCAGTGACACAGCAGCCAGCACATCTGGGCACCCATCAGCCTGGACATCCAAGTGCCTCCTCAGGCCCATGATGGTGTAAAAGCTGCCCTGGGCACATCTCCAGAGAGCAGTCCTGGAGTGCGCAGCAACTGTCTCAGGATCCGTGATGCTCTAACCACACTGCTGCTCTTTCCTTGCCTTCTGGGCATTACAGAAATATAATTACTTAGCTGCATTAGATAATTCATTGCCCTTGGAGAAAAATTAAAGTATCCCCCTGGTTTGGAATACAATTTTATTTGAGTTACGGCTATGTAGACGCTACCCTGAAAGAAGCTCCTTAGGTATCACAGACAGACAAATACACACCCACCTTTACTAAACAGACTGGTTCTGTGGGTGGCCCACATTTAAAACCATTTGGTGTCATGTGCATGTATAAAATTATATACATACCATATGTTTTATCATCACTAGAGCCAAAATGAGCTGAGGAAAATTTACACAATACTAATACTGAATAATTTTTTTACCCCCCTTAAAGAATCTAGAAAAAAGAAGACAAGAGGGTGGGAAAACTGTGGGTGCTATTAGCTCTCTCCCAAAGTTAGGGTGCAACAACCATGCCCATACAGGCTCTGTGCCTGCATGTGTCTGCTGAACTGTGCCTTAAACACCAAAGTGGGAATAATTCATATCTGATTTCCATGAGGAAAGAGAGGCTAAAGACATGCAACAGGAGAGAGCCAGACTCCACTAGCTGCCACCACCGGGGACTCTGCTCTTAACCCAACACCCGGGAGGAGGCTGAGCCCAGCAGAGGGGCTCTGGGGGCTGCCTGCCCGGGCATAGCTCAGACACTGAAGATACTGGACTGTGTTGATGGCAAACTCTTGTGGGTGACAAGGACATTTATTTCAGAAGCTTCTTCCCCTCGCAGGACGCAAGTTACATATAAGGATTTGGCTAGTTTGGAAAATCCCCTCCTTTGTCTTTTTGGAGCTCTGTGCTGGCACGCTCCACAAAACTCCAATCTGAGCGTGGTTTTGCACACTCCTCCTCTTCCTCAGTTAACCCAGACCAGGACAGAGCCTTCCGCTGAACCCTGACCAAGCAACGAAGTCTGAGGAGCTAGGATTACAATTTATTTGTGCCTGTGTGAAATTAAAACAGCATTACTGGCTTTGCTGATATTTCAGTGAAACCAGATTCTGGCCTCCACATAACCAGATTTTTACTTTTTTTTGGCGAGAACAGCTCTTTCTCTTTTCCTATTTCCCACTGAGCAAAAATGGACTCTGACTGTGCCAAATAAAACAAAGTTATGCATCACTGGTCCAGAAAAAAAAATGTCCTAAAATGATTATATCTAACAAAATTGAATTCTTATTAGAAAAACAACGGCCTGCTGGTGTTGAGATAATTACACTGAGAAAAATGCTAAAGAGAACAGTTAATTAGAACTGGATAAATTTAGCTAGTAATACAAACAAACTTATGTTGCCAAACAGAGATAGAGGACTCCTTCATGGTCCCTGTGCGGGTCGGTGTGTGTAGAGGGTTATTGGCAGCAACAGTAGCAAAAAAAATTACCATATTTCTAGAGGGTTTGTAAAGATTAATAAAGGACAGTGCATCCCTCAGGCTGTGCCATGACCATCTGCTCCGTTATTTAAGCATTAAGCATTTAAGCATTAAGAATGCTCTCGGACCTGAATTCTGCAAATCCCATGTTAGTTTTCTTGCTGAGCTGAGTGCCAACGGGGATGACTCCACAGTTACATGTCACGTCTCGCAGCCCTCGTGGACGGTCTCCATTTGCCCTTGCTCAGCCCCTTCCTGTGCTGCCTCTCTGCTTCTCCACCTAAGCACCTGGGAGCTGTATGAGATCAGATGCCTTTCCAGCTGAAAAGGGCATGGAGGGATTTATGGCCTGGTTCAAAACTATAGCTGGAATTTGTGTCATATAATCAGATTGCTGACTGCCTAATCATTACTTACTGATAGCTATTTAAAACCTAATAAGTCTCCCCACTAATAACCTCCCCCCGCCCCTGGCCAGACAGCAGATGTTTTGCAGAGCACAGCTGGGCACAGCTGCTTTCTCCCTGTCCCTGAGAAAGACATCACAGTCCTGACCTCAAGCCCTACCATGACCCAAGCATCCTTTGGCGAGCCAGTCAATCCCCTGCGCCTCGGCTGTGTTGGCTGTAACACCATGCAAAAGACACAAGCACGGAGAGCGATGTGATGCAGCATCCAGAAACAGGGGGCAGCAGGCAGGGCGGGCAGAGCTGGTGACCACCCCAACCAAGTCCCTCCTGTGCCCCCTGCTCGTGCTCTCACACCCGCGCACCCTCCCACCCCGCGCAGGGAGAGGGCTGCTTCTGCAGACGGACTGCCCCTGCAGAGCACTGGGGTTTGGGAATCTCTAAAACATCATCTCTCTCAAGGGATTGTGCTAATTTGATGTCTGAACAGTACATTAATGTTAATTAATGTTTGTAAATGGTGCAATGAGCATCTGTCACTCTGGTGCTTCAACACTCTTCGGATACATCTGCTTTGCTTTAGCCTTTATTTAGCAGTGATTATGTGGTATGTTTGAATTCCAGTAAGATTAGCGTTGAATATACAAACACAGAGTTAGGTCTAGTTTGTTGCATGTTACATAGCAAATCTGCAAATGTTTTGAACACGCCAGGCAAACGGTGTACCTAGTACCCAGCAGAGACGTAGACTTGGAGGAAAGCTTCACAGGCTGGGATGCACCCAGGAGAGCTGGAGGCAGCGGAGGGAGGGTGCAGGATGCTCTGGCTGCATGAGGAGCAGAGGTGCCAGATGTGCATCTAAGCCCAAGAATACAGACATTTAGGGCCTGTTTGTTTGTCTGTTGGGTTTTTTCCCCAAGACTTTGAGAAGTAATTGTATTGCAAATTGTACTCTGCAAATATTGGAGAAGAAAATTGCCTTTCCTGACAGGTTAACTGTATTTCGAGACTCTGTCATAGCCGCTTGGTCTATTTATATGCAGTGCAATTAGTTTTATTGCATAGGCACAAAGAATGGATAGATATGCATAAAACATGCAATAAATAAATAATTCAAGGCTAAATCTTTCTTTTATATTAGAATACCAAAGAGATGATGAAAAAGCATAACCCAGTGACAGCAAAATTTGGATTCAGTGAGCCCTGAGGTACCTCTGATACCTTGGAAAAACACTTTTTCAGATGAGACTGAGAGTATCTCTAAGTCTGTGCAGTACTTTGCTCCCATGTCTGACCAGTAAGATCAGTTCATCCTGTGGCAATTTCTCCAGATTTTCTCAAATGCCTTTGAGAATGAAAGCCTGAATGCTTTTTTTTTTTTCCCAGAGGTAGTAATGGAAATAGATACAAGATATTATCAGATAAAAGTCTTTTCAAGCAACACTTTCTGAGAATGTTGAACAGAATGACTTTCCAAACTGAGTCCTGAGGATTAGATTAACCACCCAGTTTCTTTAAAAAAACCCACAGTTGTATGCCCCAAAATTAAACAGAACGCAGGAAATCTACGAATCACAGAAAAAACACCAGCTAGAAAAAGCATGCTCCCATAAAGTCTGAATGAACAGAAGGGCAACAGCTAGCAAAAATTAAATAAAACACTGTGAAGGAAGCAGTGCTGTCAGCGCTCCTCCAACCCAGCTGCCAGGACGGGTGAAGCAGTGGTGATGGAGAACAGCTCCACGATGGGCTGAGTTATCCTTCCCTGCACAGAAACTCAGGCATTCATCTACCTGCTCTGATCTTCTCAGGGCCATCCACCACTATCCCCTCATCTATTCTGTCCTTTTAACACTGTTTGGGAGTCAGTCCTCACTGCGGAAAAAACCAACTCCAAAACAAACAAAAATTGTCACAGAAATTCAAATTTCTGCCAGCAACCTTTAAAGCCTAGGTCTGAGGGTTTGCAGACGAGAGGGGAAAAGAAAGACATGCTGCTCTTACTTATATCAGAGTAAGTATTTTGAGCTGACCTGAAAGTTGCTTGGAGATGACTACAGAATACTGCAAAAAATAAACTGTCTGGAAGTCTTTTCAAATCTCAACTAATGTTTACACAGGACAAGATATGCTTTGAAAGCCTGTAGTCCAAGTCCCAAAAGGAAAATTTGGTGCAGCAGTTGGAAATTAGGAGGCTTTGCTAGCCTGTTAAATCCTTGCTGTGAACAGCACGTGTCGGGCACACTGCTCATTTGGGTTAGAGGATGGTTACTCTGTCATTAATCTCTATTAGACTGCGCTGTCAGGTACCCACATTTTAACTAATATGCACCAGGAACAGCACAACTTTTTGAGTTCAGTCTGCAAAAGGAAGAGGATTTTAAAAATTGGCAAAGTGCTCAAGAGAAAGGTGGAATTTAGAAAATTTTTGTACTTGTATCTATTCAAATTTGACTGAAGTCTGGATATTTTCACTTTTCATCTCTAGCACAGATGTGAAGTGAGGTCAAAATTTTCTCCTTGCCCTTCTCAGGATGATCACAGACCAAAACACACCTGGAAGTGATGCTCCCAGACAGTCACAGCAAGGGGCTGGCACATCGGGAAGCAGAAAAAGGCAGATTTAAAAGGTGGGGTTTAGCCTTCTTTTGGTATGGAAAATGGATCTATTACTGTGCAGCCACCACTCCACCCAAGCTGTGTTGAAAATCCCTGTTGTCCTGCTTGCTGAGGAGGTTTGGAACAGCAGCCAACTTTATGGCAGCAAAAGTGAATTAATCTCTGCGAAAAGGACACAGGAATGAAGTGGGACTGTCACTAGCACCAGGTGACCTGCAGCAGGACATGGCACAAGCATAATATCCCCCACAGTGCAGCAAGGAAGAGACCACGGCACATCCTTAGGGATGTAGTAAGGGCCAAAATCAAAATGTCTACGTTCTCCCTGTCTTCTTCCATCCAAATGCCTCCTCTGAGAGATGGAGGGAAAGACCTCATGTTTCGTTTCAATCAGCAAATGGTTTATTAAACAGGCCCAACAGGAAAAAAAATGTTATGTCCTTGGTCTTTGTTAATGTTTAGACCTGACAGTGTTGACGGGTAAGGAGTACTGGGGTTTGGATCTGCAGGCATCAGGGTCTGCTGCATGTGTGGTGGAAAGCAATTCTTTCATACATGTTTTCTGATTTACCTGATCAGGCTGCCAGACCATGCCAGTGAGCAAGCACTGCAGAAATGTAAAATAACTTACACGGTGGTAATTCAGGAAGCAAGAAAGTCTTTTTAATAGACTGTCTGGGACATGAAAGAGCTCACGAATTAGCACAGAAATTCCTGGTCAGGTTAGGACCGTTTCTGTGCTCAAGGATGATGTCCAGGTGGATGTTAAACAACTTCAGCGATGGCTACAGTACCCTACTGGTGTCCTACTAAGGTGTATTTTGAAAATCATGTTAATCAGTCAGCCAATCAATCAGAAGAAGAAATACAGCTTTAAGAGAGGAAGATGACTAGGGACTGACCTGCCTCCATAATATTTTCATTTACAGCAGTTCAGGAGAGCTAATCCAGTGCTACAGGAGGCACCTTGGTCTATCTCAAGCACCACGGTGAGTAGTCTGAACTTGACATTTGGTCCTGGGAAAACCCAGAAGCCCGTAGTCTTGGGACTCAATCAGATTCATACTGAGGTGTCTGATCAAACAGAAAGTGATGAAAGCCACACAGCTGACCTGGGACTCTCCTCTTCACGAGACAGAGAGATCTTGGGCTTTCTCTTTCACTCACACACTCACTGTCAGCAAACACCGACGTAATTGTGCCTTCTTGTACTGGGAGAAGAAATATACCTTTTGAAACATCTAAGATGAAATCCTGGCTTTTTTCATGTCAGTGGCAAAGCTCCAAATGATTGCCCATGGAGTCAAAATAGCATCCAAGATGCACTTCTACAACAAGACTGAATGGCTAGGAGAGCTATATATGCCCTGCAGAGATCACATGATAGAGAAAACTTCCTATGGCAAATTCAAGTGCCTTTGGAGAGGAGCAGCCTGTCTCGGGGATGTTGCTGTTAGTGCCCTGCTAATGGTGGTGTGTGTGGTGGTCATTGCTCTAACAAGCACTCAATAAAGCCCTTTTGAGAAGAGAAACAAGAAAAACACAGTACCAGAGAATTACCTAAAGTTTAGATCAGCTCTGCAGCTAGTCTGCAGAGGTGTCATTCTTCGGCACGAAAGCACCAAGCAAATGATAAAGGCTGCGATAATTATCCGTGTCAGGCTGCATGCAGCCACCAGCTTGGAGAACCTTTTCTCTTCCCCTTGCTCTGCCTGAGAGCAAAGAACAGCACATGTATGGTAATCACATGCAAAAGAGAAAGAGCATTTGTGTGTTCTGAAATAATTCCCTGACATCTGGCAATTTCAGGTTTGTCAGCTGTGAAAAATTGCTGCTGTGTTTTTGTATCCCAGACAGTGCAGCTCTGCTCCCTCACCCCGAACTTGCAGAGGTTTTCAGGACACCCATCACTCAGTAACGAATTCACCCTCGGCTTCTTTTCAAGCAATTTGACTGCCGTTTAGTCTATCATGGCCAATACCGGGGGGATGGCAAATATTGGGGGATTTCTCTCTGTCAGTGCATTCCTGAGGAAGAAGTTTACAGGCATTTTCTGAAACACTTACGATGATCTCCAGCTCCTTCAAATTCAGAGCCATAAACGCTTTTTTTGACCAGTTTGGCACCAAATTGGTGGATGTTGAGTTTTTTTAGCCAGTGCGTGCCTGTGTGTCTATTTTTTCTTCTACTTTAAAGAATCTTTCTAATCCTGAAGAAATAGGAAGAATGTTTCTGGACAAGCAACAGGTTCAAATACATACTCAGTCAGCAGAAATCTTTAAAAGCAGGATAATTTTATCACAGAAGGCTGAGTCACTTAAACAGAGTGATGCTGATATGGGACTCATTCAAGCGCAGTGCCCGTCACCCTCAGTCCCCAGTGCACAGGGTGCTGCACCTTCCCAAAACCTTCTCAGAACACACATGGAACAAGCTTAGAGAATTAGCCTCCTCCAAAACATGGCTACAGCTCCTGCTTTCTTTCAGGACAGCCATTCTCCTCTTCTGTGCAGTATTCTAGTGATTAAAGCATTGGTTTGGGATGGGAGGATGCAGTGGGGGTTCCCAGACTCAGCTCCCCACTTCCCTCTGCCCACAACAAGGGGAACCATCCATGCGTTACGGTAGGCAGCGATGCCCATCCTTTGCTACGGCAGCTCTGCACCTGGCAGAAAAAATTCAAGACTCCCTGGGCCAGAGAATAAAAGAGCATAGAAGGCAGAGCAGAGCTGTAGTCCCCTCTAGGTGTTCACACTCTGCTCTGAATGTTTCATTTAGTACACAATCATCTAATCCATCTCGGTTTAGGGTTTTTTTGTTTGTTTTTTTTTTTTCCCAGTTCCAGTTCCTTCTACTGAGCTGGGTGTTTGCAAACTCTGCCTCAGGTCTGTTTACATAAAGAAAATCTTTCTGTACAAAACTGTGATCTCTGCTCCATATCCCTAAAAAATTAATTCTGAGCCATGCATTGCGACAGCCATAGTCCCAAGGCTGCCCCCAACCCCTTCGCCACCCCCAGCTGAGGCTGCCCCAGGAGCGTGGGGACTGACAGGGACAGACAGCAGGACCAAGAGCTCATGACATGGCAAAGGGTGGCATAGGCAGGAGAAAGGGGGGGGTTCCCTTCTGTGCACCCCACGTGGGGGTTCCCCGTCCCCTGTGGGTGTCAGAGATCAGGGGGTGAAGGGGAGGGGGGAAAACAATATTTTCCCTTCCTGTCCCACTCTCTACACCCGCTACATCTAATTAAGAGCCTGGAGAATCAAACCCCAACATTTTATATAACAAGGCCACATCGAGAACGCAGTGCCTAACATCTGCTTTACTGGTAATTGGCTCAAAGTGGCAATTTGTCAACGTTTTTAAGATAATGAGCTTCCTATTTGTGTTCCAGCCATCTAAACTTCCAGATATTGTTGCACATCAGCTTCTCTCTGGATACAATACTGCATGTGCCGGTGCCCCTCTCTCCCACAAAAAAGGAGTGCTGCCCATCGATGGAGAAGTTAATCAAGCATCTTTTGAAGTCTGGCTGGGTACAGACTCTTTGGAAGAAAGATGCTGTTTAAATATCAATTGTCATGATGACGAGAATGATTATGGTTATTTTGGCCATATTAGTAATACTAAGTAATATTATTTTTAAAAGTATTGAAATCTCTGCACAGAACTCAAATGAAAGCTCTAAATATTGCTTATTAGAACAGCCGGTCAAAATGTTTTCTTCTAAGTATTTATCCTGTGAAAATTTCTTGCTATTCTGTATGGAAAGTTCTGCCATTTACCCTGAAAAACTGCAGACAACAGTAGAACTGAATTGTTTGCCATAAATTATTTAGGATTTTGGCTTCATTTTAATTTTGCAAGAAAAGTTTGAAAGAAAAGAAAGTTTTTAGGATCTCCCACAAAGCCTGTGCACCCTTTACACCAGCTTTATTTGCCTCCTTGTTAGCAGTCACTAGCGGAGATGTGCAAATGGATGCCTTAGAAAAACAGCCCATAAAATAAGGGGGGGTTTGCTCTTTTTGCTCTTTCTCCATATAATCTAGTAACATATGCCAAAATGTGTCATTTAGTAATACTGGTATTCACCTGCCTGTATGGCTGCTAGCAGGAGGAAGAGCAGTTCTGATACCACTTGAAAGATATGTCAAATATTTTTTTGACAAGAGAGAGAAAGGCAGATAATTTAGTGTTTCAGTCCCGGGGAAGACGAGGCTCAGCAGAACACACCAAGCCTTGCACCACCACCTCCCCGGCAGCCCCAAGCAGTGAGCAACGCCTGACATTGTAACGGAGAGCAACAACCCCACTAAAACAATGACCTGTGCGCGATGCACCTCCGCCTGAGACAGCTGCAGGGCTTTCCTTTGGATAGGGCACATCTTTAAGGTGTCTTTTCTTTAAAGAAGAAACTGTGCCACATCTGATCAGTATGCAAACAGAGCTGTGCCGCAAAGCAGCTGAGAACCTGGCTGCTCTATCGATATAAATCTCATTCCTTTCGAAGTTTTTCTACACTGATGAGGATTCAGAGACCTCTCTCCAAAATCAGCTACTGAGAGAGATTTATTGCTCTATAGTTCCCAGCAGGTTCATATTTGTGCTTTGGCTACCGCTGATGAGCAACACCGCCAAAGAAACTTAAAGCGACCATAATTGTTCTCTATGCTCTTCTGTTCATACCTGTCCAGCGAGATACAGCACAGGTGCAGGATTGATGCTGTGGTGAGCAGGACATCGAGGGACGTTCGGACCAGGCAGAACATCTCTCCATAGATCCAGTTGTCCTGAACCAACTCAATGGCTCCAAACGGCATCACCAGCACTGACACCAGCAGGTCCGCAAAGGCAAGGGAAACAATGAAATAATTGGTCTTGATTTTCCTGCAAGACAGATCACAAAATTAGGGTGGAATAGCTTCAGTGCAGCATCCTCTACATGTGGACAGAGATTTCAGCTTGTGATCGGGGCTAATTTGCTCCATCACACTGAAAGGTCCTCTCTAATGTACTCCTCACTTTATATGGTCACCTCTAGCTCGTTCCTAGTTTCTACAGCTACATATCCACTGTGTTCTCTGCATGAACACATCTTTCTGCTAACACAGAAGAGGCACATAGATGCTCACAGGCCTCTGCATGTGGCTCAGCCTCACAGCTTGCATTGGAGAGTTTGCGGTGGAGCAGGGGGATTTTCTTTTAACTTGTAAATTGAGAAAATCCTTCCAGAAAGCACTGAGAAGAATCTAGACTGAAGCTGTAATTTTAACTTGAAGAGTACTTTTTAAATCATAACAATAAAATAGAATTAAATCCATTAAAAATCCCACGCAGAATACGAATAGAGGCTGCTGAATTTCTCACTCTGCTCCTGAGGCTGGTCTGACAACTCCCAGGGGCAGCAGCAAGCCTCAAGACAGGAGTTTTGCCTGTGACCCCCGCAAATCACTGGCAGCATTTGCCAAGCTGCAGCAGTGCAGCACAATTGCAACAGGACCTGGATCTGCATGGCTCTCTGACGGGCTCGTTAGGAAATTTGAGATGGAAAAGGGGTAGAGGCCAACCTGCTTCTCCAAGGAATTGCTGCTTAGCTGTTTTTCACTGAGTTATCTGGGTTTTTTGACATCAAGAGTGCTAAAAATGTAGAGGATGCATACTAAAATGATCCCACCACCACGGTGTAAATCCGAGTGAGGATGCACAGAGGCCAGTGTGAGAGTCTGACGTCACCGTGGTGCAATGCATGGCGAGAGACATCCTTCATTGCGGCGACTTATGCCCTCGGCTGCGGGCACGGGGCTTTTTAGGCAGGGCTTTTCCCCTGTGCCTCCCCGCAGAAGGGCAGGCAGTGGCTGGCTGGGTGGGCTCACCTGAGCTGCCTGTCCCGGCACACGGCCACCATCACCAGCAGGTTCCCCAGGATGGCCATCAGTATAACGGCGGAGATGAAGGTGAGCAGCACGATCTTCTCCGCTATGCCGAAGCCCTCACTCGAACTGGGGAGCACACAAAAAAAAAAAAAAGAAAAGAAAAGAAAAGAAAAGAAAAGAAAAGAAAAGAAGCTGCAGTGGTGCTGGGAGGGGATCGCCCGGGCAGCACCAAGGTGCCAGGCACGAGCACTCGTTTTGGCAAGTGTGAGAGCAGCATCCCCACACCCGTTGCAGCGAGGCAGCCTTCCTACCAAGACCTCGGCACCGTTTCACAAAGAGCATTTCATATTTACGGGGAAAGCTGTGAGGCTTGTGTTCATCAGCAGAAAGGCTACAGGCGGAGGATACCAGCAACACCCACGGTCGCCCATGTCTCCCGGCGTGGATAAGCCGACAGGTACAGCAGAGAGCTGGAGTGCACTGTGCCTGATTCCTGAAAGTCCCTTCCAATTCAGAGCCTCTGGATGAAAATGTTTTCATTCACTGTTCACCTCAATAAATAATGTTATTTTCTATGCAGAAGTATTTTGGCTTTCTTTCCTTTTGTTTTTCAATTTTTCCCCAAGGCTTTCCTCAAGATGAGCATTTTACATCTCAAATTTTGAAATCTTCTGCATAATCTTTTCCCCTGTTCTCTCTTCCCTTCACTCTGTGCCACAGAACAAGAGGCAGTCTGGCATTTTTTTTTTCTTTTTCACTTGGTAACTCTTCCAGAATTAGGGAAAAGAAAATCAAATTTTTTTAAAAGGAAGAGGCCAATTTACCCCTACCCTGACATCAATAATTTCCTTCAGTTAATGAAGATAAAGAAAAGAAGAAGGAAGGATAACATGAGAACACAATGTTGGACATATTTTAAGTCTGCATTTCTACAAATATCTTGTTAAATGTTTCAAAAAAAGTTGTTGGGATTTTTTTCAGAGCCTGCAAAGCAGGAAGGTAATACACAGCATGCAATAAATACTGTTTAATTCCTCATAACATTGGTTTTATTACAAAATTTTGAGCCACTTTTCCTTTAAAGCTATTTCCAATTATGTATCCAGAACAAAATGCATCCTAAACCTTCGCCTGCTTGTGTAACTTTCCCTATTACATTACACGGTGGGAACGGGTGTTTATTCATGTTATTAAGTGTGGCTAGAAATAAACTGGCATTAAGAGCAGCACTTGACACTAATTCATCAGGGAAATTTCTTCACAACGTACAGAGCTGGTATTCAGCACCCAGGATTAACGTTGTGAGATTGTTCAGGTAATGGAAAAATTGAACTGTTACTCTGTTTTACTTTGACTTCCTCTGGGGTCACTTTTTATTTACTAAATATACATTCCAGACTTTTACACTTTATCTCACTGAATTCTCCTGATTTTGGCAAAGCTAAAAATCGTTAGAGACTGCTGAGGTCCTACCTCCACTACCTCTGCCATTTTAATAAGCCTCTAGCGACTGACTTCACCCTGAGCCTGCAATGCGTAACATCCACTTAATCACAATCTCCGTTTTTGTCCCTAAAAGTGATGCCACTTTGAGTATGACTTTTTTGCCCACTGCCAGATGCACCAGTAGGTCAGATGGCAGCCTGCTGAAGTTGGACTCTTCATATTGAATATGAATGATATATTAGGAATTCATTGATTTTCAATGTTTTACAAGGAAATATGTCACTGGGTATAGGTTCATCAAGATGGGTGAGGATGTTCATGAGCAAACAAAGAAGAGGAAAGGAGATGCCCTGGCCTCACACTAGTTTCATAGCAAAACACAGCACTAGGCAGATACACGCAGGCTCAAAACCAAGTGCAATTATATGGTTATAATAAGAAAGAGGTCCAAGGCAACTGCATATCCTAGCTTCATAAATGTATGTCCATATGCCAAGTAGTGCTTTCTCACCTGTCAGAGCACAGGTAGCTTTTAATTCCAGATAATCTCCTGTGTTAAAACTAAGAGATTAATAATGTCACATAGAGTGGACAGTTGGGTGTATCCCACCTCTCTACAAGGTTTTCAGGCAAAAAGTCCCTGAGCACTGCCAGGCACGTGTCCCTCTGCAGGTGGGTCATTGGAGCACCAGTGTACCAGGAGAGGGGGTACGGGTAGCTCACGGCAAAGGGTACCCGATAAGGAAGCGGGTTTTGCCTTGTGTTGGAATGAACGATCCCAGCCCAGAGGCAAAGGCAAAGGCATGACTGCTTCTTTTGCCCTGCCGGATTTCAGTGCTGTCAGTAAATCCACTCCTGCTTAATGAAGGAAGGTCTCTGGTGTTATGCTGAAGGGGTCAGATGAAGCCATGGGTTCGCATCCAGCAAGCCAATTATTTTTGTGCAAGCCAATTATAGATGCTAAGATAGGAGAAAGGCAAAGTCAAGATGTGTTTTTATTCAGCATTTGAAAGAGTTTGCTCTTAATTAGAAAGAGTTGTCCACTGAACTTAGCACAACTTCAGTGAGGGCAATTAAGGCTCCAAGAAGCTGGTAGCTCTGGGCAAATCCTTCGGTGCATTCAGAAATGTTGACAAGGCTCTGTCTGAACTAAATGTGGCTTTCCCAGTTTTTATTGGAGAGCGTTGCTTCCTGACGCCTTGGGTCATTAGTTCTTGGACAACTCTTGCAACAAGTGGGGTTTGTGTCTGCAGTTCTTGCAATTACACTGCAATTGTTGCCTGCAATTTGCCTACATTGGTCCAGTCATACTTCCTCCCATCTGACAGAAGAAAATCCCTATCGATCGAAAGGATCTGCCTCATCCATCATCCTGTCTCTGACAGTGGCCTGTAGGAGATGAAATGTCTACATGCATAAAGCAGTGACTCCCTTGCATGCCACAAAAGTCTGTGTCACAGTGGGCTTGTGTTTATTGATGGATTCCTTTGCCTTCTCTCCCTCTGGCCTGTCTTTCAAACTATCTCTGGGCAGATTTTCTCCTTGGCCTCATAGTAACATGCTAAATGCAAAATCAAGCAAATGGCATCAGTTTCTGTGCTTCTCAATCAGCAGTGACCACTCCAAATTGCATACAGAGACTCCTTCCTCAAAACTAAAGGCAATTGGCATCTAATTCCTTATCCTAACACTAAAATCCCAAGCCACCCTACAGAACTGATCACTGGCCGCATGGCTGCTCCTAGAAAAGGACATCGCTCCTTCCCCACATCTAGAAATCACTCTCTGCCTCTACCATCCATCTTGATGTACTTCTGATCTGAAAGACCTCATTTTCCCCAGTAGCAAAGTCCTGCGTTGGAGATTTTGGGAGGCAGGAAGCTGGGAGCTGCTGACACATGAACCTGCACTGCAGTAAATTGCTTTGGAAAAGGATGAGCAGCCAGGAGCGGGTCCTTCCCTGTGGGCACCATGCACAGCGGGATGCACAAGGCGATTCTCCTCTGCTGGAGCCGTGCAGACTGCCCTGGGCCCACTGCTTGCCCCCCTCCTGCCGTCGGCTGCTGCACAGCTGAGGAAGGTCGGATGCTTGCCAAGCATCAGTATTTTGAGCACAACTGAATGCCAGAGCCTTCGTTAATAATGTTCATGAGCAGAAGACGACACCATGAAAATTAAAGGGAAATGGAAAAGAAACAACTTCAAAGGCAGGTCTCAGCCACAGGCCTTCTAGCTGGGTACTGGGCAGGATGAAAAGCCTCAGGAACAATGGGGATGCTGGGATCAAAGGCACCTTCACCACGAGCTGTAATTGTACCTGTCTAAATAAGCCTTCACAATAGGCTAACGCTGCTCTGTGGCTGCATCTGTGAAACAAAACATCAAACCACACTGAACAGCACCATACAAAAGATGTTCCTTTTCCTCCCAAGTCAGCATGGCAGCACATAGGTGATGGAGCAGTGGTAAAGAGGATGATGATGGTTTAGTTTATACAGAGCCAGGCAGGGAGTTAGATTTATATTTTGTCTTATCTAGCTTTGCCTGTCCTTCTGCTGTTCCTAAACAATTCTCATCATTGCGTTATTTGAGCACCTTGCATCTACATTCTGCAGCGTGTACAGAGGGGGAGAGATGCCTCCCTCGTCCCGAGCCCTGCCGGGGAGGTGAGCTGGCCATGGGCCATGGACGGGGCTTCTCACTCCACCGTGCAGTGCCTTGGGAGGGGAGCTGGTGACCGAGCCTGCTGGCTGTTTTTTAGGGGAAGCCCTGGGGTTTTGAGACTGCCTGTGGAGAGATCCCTGTCCCCTTCCCGCAGCAAGGATGCTGGCTCGCAGGCTGGCGGCTGTGCTGCCCAGCGAAAGGCACTTGGTGTCAGCATTTCCTGGGGCCTCATCCTGCGGAGGAAGGTAGAGAGGAGGAGTGAAGCATTTTGGTTTGAACTGTTCCTTGAATGAGCTTCTCTGCTCCTAATGGCAACGGGTTTACACTTGGACATAAACATTTCACAATAATCGAGACAACATGTCAGTAATCACGCACTGGTGGAACTCACACTCCTGAGGGATATGG
>VYZW01034414.1:12414-33199 GCA_013401315.1 Balaeniceps rex | reverse complement strand
CATTAAACATTAGGTGGAGTTTTACTTTCCTCTTCTTGAATTTTCTTAGTAAATTATAATCTAGCAGTAGAAGTTTTGGCAAAGTAATACAGGGGTGTATTTCCACTGTTATTATATTTCTAAAAAGTCAATATGTACCCATAATTCACTTTTCAAATTTTATTTTTTATTTTGTTTCATTAATTTACCATCTAACGCTCTAAAGATTTTATGACCACTATTTATATTTAGTGTCATGATGGAAAACTCACTGAGTTTTGCCTACATGACATAGTAAATACAACCCCAACTCCCGCCTCCCCTTGCTGTTGATCAGAAGGTTGGGAAGCTACCAGATGAGCACTGCTTTGCAGCCCAGCATATTAACAGTTATATCCTTTTCCAAAACAGTCATTGCCACTCTCAAGGTCATAGTCAACTACAATAAGTTGCTCAGTCTGTTTATAACTGATTCATCTCTCTTCTCCTGCAATCCATGGACTTGTGCATAGACTAATGCTTTGAAGCTTCCCAAATAAAAATTTATCCTTACATTCTTTCACAAGCAGCTATGGGAACAAGCACTTCACAGTTCTTCATAAATAAGTGTTAGACCACATATATGGGACTAGAAAAAATAGAAAAATCCTGATAGGAAATTTAAGATAAGATCTTCCTCCCTTTTTTCCTAAAACAAAATATACCTTAAGATTTTGTGAAGGACATGCAATTTAGTATTTTACCATTCTTTGCCTTCCTGAAGAAACAACATTTTTAGAGACTTCATCCACAGATGCTTTTCTGAATTCCCTGGGAAAAGCTCAGCCATTGCTGAGGTCTCACTGATAATTTAAAAGTAGAACAACAATACAGTGTGCGTGAAAGGAAAAACTGATGTTACAACCAAACTAACACAGACTCAAAAAATGCCTTCCCTTATCAGCTCCCTGAGTCTTCCCTATTAGACCCTCCTTACATTTTCTTGATGATAGAAAGGTGGCAAGAAAAAGGAGGCACTGATTGCTTTTACAGGAACTTCATATTTCAGTATAGTTTGGGGTTTTTTCACTTGTCAGATGTCTCATAAATCAGCGTCCTTGTCCCTGCTCCTTTTGTTTCAATCTGGGATTTACTAGGAAGCTTTCTGGAAACCTGCCCTGAAGGAAATGCAGCATAAACAGGAAGACATCACTTTTGGTATCAAGATAAGTCAAGAAGGCAGTGGCTTAATGCAGTTCCTAGGAAACAGAGGGAGATTCTTGTCTATTTATGTTATTAGTCTCTCCTTATTTTGCCTGGAGATGATCAGGGTTCACAAAACATCATCGTACCTTGAAATTCACAAATGGCCTTCTGAATTTTTAAGTTATACAATAAATCACTTTTAGCATGGTGATCAGCTTTGTTCTGTGCGTCTCATTAAAAGGGCACCTATAAAACTTTAAAAAAGAAAAATCCATGAAGTAAACCAAAAATTTCTGCAGGATCTCTTTCTTATATATTGCTTAAAATGAAACAATGTCCTTCTAAGAGCCACTGTCAAATATCTATGGTATTTCTTGGTATGGACAAGGGAATATAATGCAGTTAAACAGAGCTGCTGTGCTCAGTCAGCTGAGATTTTTTGGGGCCCCTGGGACTACACCCTGGACTCCAGTAGTCTTGGGTTTTTTACTGCATCGGGAAGGTCCCCACTCCTGTTTTGAGCAACACGCATCTAGTAGAAGTCAAGAAAAGTGGCACCAACAGTGAATGTAGCGTGCCATATGCTCTGCACTTTCTCAGGACTGTTTTGCAAGCCCATGTCCTCAAGTGAGCAATTAGTCATGTTTATTGTTTCCGAGTCGCTAACAAACCCGCAACGCAAGAATGACTTACCTAAACTGAGTTCCTGATACTCACCCGGCAGCTAGATGCCAGCTTTTTGCCAAGTGCTGTAGTATATGAAGAGGGAAGACAGGTACTTAGCCTAAGCAAAGCAGATTTTGAAAAATGCAAAAGAGGTAAAAATAAAGAACATACATAATTGAAGAACACAGTCCAAGTATATTAACAATATAAAAAATAGGTAGTCAGTTAATCAATCAGTTTTCAGATTTTTATAGCACAAACAATAATTAAGCTCACAATATCTACTATTTGAGCACACAGAGTCCCACTGAACTGAATTAGGGTTTCTTTGAGTTCAAGGGTCTGTTCTTGATAATTCATATTTCAAGACTGAGGTATATAGACTTTCTTAACTTCATTTTGAGAGCTTTCCAGCTTCTCCTGTAATAATATTCATAACATTTTTAGAAGAAAAAAGAGACTTGGGACAACAGTGTTGTGTTTGCTGTAACATGATTATAGATTTGAAGAGCTACAGTCTGGGAAGGACCATTACATCATTTTGACTGTCTTGTCATAAATCTCAGATCACTAAATTTCTTCTGATTTTCACTATATTCAACATAACAGCTTTTATTTCATCCAATTGCATAGGATACCTGGTGTGTATATATTGTATGTGTTCATACAGAATTGTGCAAGTGAGTAATAAGGTTTAGCACTGCAGTGAGGGTTAGGGTTGGCAAACAATAAGATGCAACCTAATGAGCTGAGGAAATATTTTCCAAGGGAGGAATTCACCTTAAGACAACACACTGTGGGTTGGTTTTTTCTATAGATCAATGTTAAGCATAGGAAATTCAGTCTGAATTTTAATCTGAGGGCTAACTCAAAAAATCAGCAGATAGAAGCCAGTTAACTACGGTAGTGATTGTGTTCCCAAGGGGCCTGCACACTCACAATAATATGACTGCCTTGCTCTTCAAGGCTTCTCTCAGTCTAGGGTTGTCAGATATCACCTGGATAAGTTTGACTTAATATTAGAGACAACATGATGATTAGAGAAAGTGTAAAAGGAAGAGCTCAGTCAGACAGAGGCTAAGAAAATAATTTTGGAGTTCATAGAAGTGGCACTTGCTCATCCTCTTTTGCTCGACTGAGCTTGTACTCCTACCAGAAGGAGACAGGAGTAACCCAGCAGTCCAGTCACTGCTAAATCAGCCATGGCCCCACACACCTGCTGAAACTTAAGAAGATAAAATGGGTCCTCAAACAACATTAGTTTTCCATTTGTGCAAGAGCTCATCTGAACTGTGCAATTGCCCAAGACTTCTAGTCTGAGCTGAGCCCTAAAATGAGCCTTAACTGGAAGCACAGCTTGTGTCAGCCTCTGAAATAATGTTGCAGGAGGAAATTATTTTACCTTAGCCCTTCAAGCCTCTCTCATGCCAGCATTTAATCCATTTCTCAGAATTTGCCTCTTTAAATATGTCCCTGTATGGGCCTCTAGTTTAACACTAGTCCTGTCCCACATTCTAGCTCCAAAACAAAAACACAGACTGATATAAAGATGTACCTGTCATCAATAAAGGTGTGGATATTTCAGACTAAACTTTTCCCTTAACCCCTTGGTCCCTAGCCATATCCCTATAGTGCTAAATAAATAAAAGATTGCAGGGCTCCAATGTCAAGTGATACAGTTGGCTCACAGCCTCACTGCTTCAGGCTAGCTTCTCTGCAGGTTTGTGTTGTGAATAGCTGCCTGGAGTGGTCCAGAGTCATTCCAAGCCAGAGAAGGAGATAGCAATTACAGAATACAGACAACCTGGGATCTACTGCTTGATTTTGCTCTCTATTCTTTTTTTTTCTTTTCTTTCCCTTTTTTTTAGCATAAAGCTATAGCCCATGTGATTGAAGCATAAACTTGACTGTAACCTTAACTTGAATCCAAGCTCTTGAACCCACCATCAGACCTATACCATACTATACCAAACAAGGAAGCTCAACATACCAAAAAGCTCACAGAGACCTTTGGCAGCCAGGAATTACCCACATTTCTCAGCATCTGCCCACTTCCGGTACAAAGATGAAGGACAGACTAAGTCTATGGATAGGGTTAAGGTTCAGAAAATAGAAGCTGATGAACTAAAGGATGTTTTTTCTAAAGATACAAACTGTCTAAGCCAGGAACAGATCTTTAGTTTGCATCTCCTAGAACTATTAATTTTGAAGTTGAAGGCACTTTGCTTGAGGAAAGGCTATTCTTACAGTTAAGGCTGTGGTTCTTGTTCAGTTAAGGATGATGCACGTAGCTGACATTCCACTTCAAGATTTAATTCAGAACTAGTGCCCCATGACATCAGAAGAAATAGCAAGTAGACTCAAGCCACCACCCATTCTCATGAAGGTTCTCCAGCAATTACCTATGTACTGTACTCTACTTGAACACAGTCCCTTATCCAAAACATTGGACTTGTCCAACCTGTGAGGTCCCAAACTAAAGTATGCTTGCACAAAGAGGCACCTGTCCTTAACTTAAGCTGTGGGCCAGTCCTATCAAAAAAAAAAAAAAACCTTGTGACTGTTTTATGCATTAACCCTAATCTTAACCCTAAACCTGAACTAAACCACCAAAATCCAGCCACCAAGACCTGTGCCCTAACAATGCCTAGTACTGGTTGTGCCATCTAGGATTTAGGCTCATCACATTGCTCATAAAGTGCTAAGGCATAAATGTTTTATACAAGTCATTCCGAACATGTGAGGAAGAAAATCCTTAAGTGTATGTGTGTGCATGTGTATATGTGTGTGTGTGTATGAAGACTGTTTTGTTTCCTCTACCAGAGCTAGTGCTTTTTTCACCAAGTTTCCCACTGGAAAAGGTTTAAACTAAAGAATTTTAAAATAACGTATACACAAAATAACACCTCTGTTTGAAACAAAATTCCTATCATCTCACCATTTCTCACAGTTAGCAACAAGTGTTATACACCCCATTCCAAATAACTGGCTTTACACTCTTTCCAGCCTAAAAGTACTGTGAAATATTAGACCCGAATTTGCAAAAGGGCTTAGGTACTTACATGCCAAGTAATTTAGGTTTCAGTGGGATTTTCAGGCGTGCATTGACTGCATGTAAACAACATATTGTAGCCCTCAGTTCAGGCTGTGCATGGGAGTCTGTGTCTCAACTGCTAGGGTGAGACACCAGCCTCTTCTTCCCATACATCCACACACACATGCTTCTGTGGGGAGGTAGAAGATGTCCATGCAGGCTGGAAAGAAGGCCCAGGACTCCCCAGCCAAGTGCAGAGCTAACACTGCCATCGGGGCTATGGGGTGCTCCATGCCTTCTCCACATAGCTGACACGGGACTGGTGCTTACAACAGCAAAGCATGTGTGGGGTCTGGTTTGGAAGGAAGTCTGGTTGGTACCTTTTGGAGCCTAAGTCTGAGGGATAAAGAAGAGAGCATGTGAATATTTTTGTTTATCATGTTAGAATTGCAAGTGGCATCTGTTTAAAGCTAATTAGATGCTGAAAATTTTAAATGCTAACATATGAGACAAGGATCAAATATGATGTTCAAAGGTATAGTATAAATTCAGTTTATCACATGGCTACTGCCACAGAAATTGTGATGAATCTGTGTCTGTGCGTAGACAAACAAATGTGATGTATGGCAAAACCTTTTTTACTGTTCTCAATTTCTGTTCAGTTGCTTGGATTCTACTTGTTAATGAACACACATAGATAAAATTACTTTGGAGAGGGACTCTAATGTAAATTAAGCAAACAATTGTTTTTAAAATCCGAAACATACAAAGAATATATTTTTCTGCATAAAACTTTCAACCATGTTTTGAAAATGTAGCGAGGCAAACATGGTTTATACCTACACGCTATGGCAGAAATCCAATATTCATCCGCTGTTCATATTGCAAGAAAATGAGATCATTAAGGTCAGAAAGAACAGCTGCTTTAATTATAACACCCTGATATATCATATCAAAGTTTTCATCATCTCACACAAACTCTAAGAACATACCCTGGGGATTCATTTCTATCATCCTGCTTTTTCTCGGGAAGGAGACTACAGAAGTACGCTCCAGAGCACTGCCTGCTTTGGGTGGTGTGATGCTGTGTAAAATAATTTTACCCCAAGCTCGATAATTCTATGGCAACTATTATTAATCTAACTTTTACAGTCTTTATTCCTCTTTCTGTGGTGGCAGTGGTAGGGGAAGATAATTTTGACAGCTGGGAAGGTGCCCTGCAGGCTTCACGGTCCTGCTGCCACACATCCCCACACGCTTCTGCTTGGGAGCGCTCGGTATCCACGCCTCCGGCTGGCAACGCTGGTCTGCCTGAGGCACCCAAAGGTATCCCTTCTTTAAGGGAATGGCTGCTTTGTGTTTTAACAGATGCTATGCTTCTGGTAGCGGAGAGATTAGAGGGACCATTCAACATTGAATCAGTCATGGATCCTATTGATGTCAAGATTTCTGAAGCCATCATGAACATGCAAGAAAACAGCATGCAGGTGTCGGCAAAGGTACTGTGTGAGTCACGCCTTCTCTGTTGCTGAATGTCACAAGCAGGGGGAAAAACATTTCCACCATTTTTCTGTCCAGACTTAAAGATTGTCCAGACCACTAGAAACTGCTTTTGCTCGTTCGACAGTTCACCAGACTGCCTTTGAATCCTTCATCTAGTTAAACAATCTCAAAGTTTTCAAAAGGGAGTGGCAGGGAGAAAGGTACCACTTAGTAAACTCCAAATTAATAGCTGTAAGAGATTTAAGGAAAACGGAGTGCTGAAAATTAGTGGTAACTCTGTAAGCAATATCCTGCGGAGTACATTTGGTAACTTCTGCTCGTGTCTCATCTGTGATTTTCCATATTAACTTCCAAACACATTTTGATCTGTCTAGGTCAGACTGAAGTACAATGTGTTTGAGGTGAATACACAAAATGTTCCATTTAACCTCCTTTAATAGCCACTCAAGGGAAATATCATTACATTGGACAGCCTCTGATTACCAGACCTCAGTTTGATAGAGTTTTGCCTGGATTCTGACACGAAGATAAACAGAGTTAATGACACCAGCTTCCTCCTTTCCATTTTTAGTGTGTATATGTATACGCAGATCAACACCACCTCTGAACCTCATGTTAATAAGATCCTTCGTATTCAGTAGCAGGTGCTGTTGAGCCAATAGTCAACAATTAATGGCTTTTCCTTAATATTCATCAGTGCACTGCGGCTCAAAATCTAAAGTCAACAGTTTGCCAGGTTCTCTGCATTAGGAGTTTCTACCTCCCATTGATCTCCCAGTAGTCAGTTAGGTGCTGGCTAGACTGCCATCCGAGCCAGTGAATTCCTGTCGCTTGGAAAGAAGCTGCCATAGCTGGGAAAAATGTGGGGACAAAAGGCAGGAAGCTGAGGTTAATATTCTTCCTGCCAACCCAAAATTAGATGCTTTTTATGGCCCAAGCACTGCAGGTTGCTAAGGATTTCCTTCAAGATGCTTTTTACTTTCAACCTACATGAAGTTACTCAGATTTTAAAAGCAGTCTACATCCTGCACGATGAGACTTTGTTCTGGCAGCAGTGATCAACGTGTTTTAACAGCCAAATTCTCTCAAATATAAAAATAAAAAAGAAACAAAAAATATTTTCACTGAAAACTCACCCAAAGCTCAGGTGTATTTCATTTTCCTTTTTACTTGCTCAGTTCTCACAGTTTTTCCATTAGTCGGGAAGCTGCATCCCCTGCCAGAGTCCAATGACATCACCTTGGCACAAGCACATCTCACTACTCATTTGTAGCAGAGCAGACTGTTTCTCCTGTCCCTCAGAAATATTTTATTTGCTGTAAAGATTAATAAATCACAGCAATTCCATTTGCAATGTTAAGTTTTTCTTCCAAGAGAAACCTTAGCCAATATTTTTTAAAATCACGAGAAACAGAAACCAAATGATATCAGTGAAATTTATTTTATTACATTTTCATAGATAACAGAGCTGTCTATCCTTGAGGGGCCTCTGTATACTTCTGTGTAGACCATTACTCTCCTGAAATGTGATTTCCTTGTTTTCCTAGGTTATATCCATCTTTTTTTTCAGGTCCTAACACATGGAAATGCTTTATTCTTAAAGAAAAGTATAAGAAGGCAAAGACTTTGGGTTTAGTGCTGTGTTCTCCTATGTCATGTCAGATCTGTACAGATGATATATGAGCAGACTTCGAATCAGTCATCTGTCATCTAATTTTTCCCCCTTATACATACTGACCACTTAGAGCTTCAGTGAAAATGACAGATACCTTGCCGGATGTAATGGGGTGCATGGAATGCAATTGCAGACCTAATGTAGGAGAAAAGCCACGCTTGTCAATTATTCTGAGATGCTGCTCAGAAAGCTTCAGGCAGGGTGCCGAAATCACACTATTTTCTCTTTCTTCAAACAATTTTGTATCTTGCATTTGGCTGTACCCACTGAAAATGTGGTGATTAGGAATCACAGCTGTTTTTCCACAAGTCAGTCAGCGCATTTTTACAATGGGAAAATGATGATGCACTAATAAAGTTACGCCTGTAACACCCACATACACATAGATTATTCTTCACCACTGACATGGAGCTTTTTCTACCCAAAAATCTGGTTGATGTCTGGGAGGAGGCTCTATGCCTCTATGTTCAGTAGAATTTTGGGCCGTTTTGTATAATGTTGTTTCTCTTTTAAAAGAGTGTAACAAATGAAAACAAACGGTTTATTCCTCAAGGACCTCTCACTAATCTCATCCTCTTTGCGAGCAGAAGACCCAGAGTTCATTTAATCCAAGATACATCCCTCTCCTGTTTCAAATATTTAACTAAAATTGCCCTATTCCAAAAGCCATTTGCACTAAATGGCACTATCAATTTGTCTTTGTATCACAAAATGATGTTTTGTATTATACCAGCTGCAATTATATATTGAAATTTATTTGAGAAAAATAGAAATATCTTTGATGTAACACATTGACTGTACATTACTGTGCATATGGCAAAATTAAGTGAGCAACAATGTACACTTTCCAACATAATAAGTGTATAAAAATAAGAATGCATGCTCTTGTGTGACTGATGAAGTCTTCAACTTTAGACATCAGCAGGAAAATAAACGATGAACTTCCTAAGTCTCCATTTTTATGGTTTGTCCCTCTATTCTTCACTTCATGTAGTACTGAAGGTTTTGTCCAATATCTTTTTCCTATAAATATGCACCTTCTGTTCAGCACTATTCTTCTGAGACACAGTCTTCATGGTTACACTTATACTGATAAATAAAAGGGGGACAAGGACCAGTGCCTGATCCTGAGGCCAAAGTGTCACAGCCTGATTCATTTCCATACTGCTGAGAGCTACCTTCTCTGGAGCTGTTTCCTTCTGCCAAGAGCAAGTTGGAGCAGTCCAAGAAAAAGTCTGTGAGTTAACAATTAATCAGGGCAGACAGTCAGGGCTTATTGCTTGAGTTCATGCCTTGTCTTTCATTTCCTTAGAAGACACAAACCCTCTGTCTTCCACTCTTGATGGGTGCACATCAATATTGAGACAGAGAATTATAGAGGTGCCACATGTACCTCTTCTATCTTTGTACTTCCAAACAACGACATACAGACTCGGCTATATCCCGGTACCTGTCACTGCATAAAATGGAGCATCTCTGTTCCTAGGCCATTAACTTTTCTTGTTTGTGTGCTGATTGTGGTTGATTCTTTTAGCGCAGTTCACATTAACCAGGTACTAGTATTATGTTAAGATCCTCCAATTCATCCTGAGGCTGGAATCTTCTTCTGTTTTCTTGATATTTCTCTCCAGTCTAAATTCAGCACCGGCTGTCTAGAAGATCTGACCACAGATCTCTAGGCTTCATACGCTGCTCACCTTGAGTGGCTGTAATGTCCCTGAACGACAGCCACATGAGGTCCTTATTTTGCCTCAGGGAAAGTCACATTCCTGACAGCCGTAATATCTGGAGATGCTTTTCGAAAAGGACCAATGGTCTAGAAAGTCAGACCCAAAGGCCTTTCTGCTAGAGGAATCTACATGCTCTGAATCAGACCCTTCTCCAAAAAAAGGCAAGGGCTGAAGATCATCAAAACCAGCTTCCATAGCTTCATCATCTAACACCTGCAGCCATTCTGCAGAGTACCTTCTGCAAACCAAACCACACAGAGTACAAAAACAATCATTCTGGGCTGTCTGAGATGCCTCCCCAGACATCAGCACTTTTTAAGAGTAGGCTTTGCAACCTGGGTCTACCCAGACTTCAGTGGTGTTCCCTGAAGGTTGCCTCTGTTAGAAGTCAGGTTGCAATAGATTTATCTTGGGTTTCTCCTGATAATGTCTGAGACATGTTATCTTCATTATTGAAATCTCTTTGTTATTCACCAGTGACGCCTCTTTGGTATTTGAACATTACAGTGCCAAACTCAGTGCTTAGCAACAGCTTGATTATTCTCAGGTAGAAGTTTCATATTCTGTATATTGTTTCCCATGGCTCAGTTCATATCAAAGACTTTGTCATAGCATACATTTACCTTATTCTTATTCTCATTCTCCCTGAGGTAATTCAGGGAGTCATATTCAGAGAGTCATAGCATATAATTTCTCATTTCAATCCTGGCCAAAACAAAAGTGTTTTGGGGACCTTCACAATCTTTCCATAAGGCTGTCAGTATCATTACTTTTGATTCCTGCTTCAAGTCAAAGAGTAAATCCTACATCTGTTCCATTTTAACAATATGAACGTTTAGTAGTTGACATCTGCAGAGATGCTCGTTCGCAAGAAGTGGAGAAAAACTCAAAAAACAGCAGAAAAAATGTTTTAATGTCCATTTTTCTTCAAAATGGAGAAAATTCCTGATCTGGTTGCATCAGCATATTTTTGTCTTCATTGCTACTCAAAACACAACACATTGGATTATTTTCTGCATTTTAAACAGTCTGGTTCTGTATAGATATGTTTGGTTGCTGTAAGTGTCATTTGGCTGCCATGCCAAGATTTTTCCACTTTCATAAAGGCCATCCCATAACTGAGTAAGTTAGCAAGTCTTAAATCTACTTTTATCTGAGCTGATGGCTGTGCCATTTTAACCTATAGATATATGTTCCTTTTCGGCAATTACTTCAGCTAAAAGGATGAATGAGCTCCATGACATAGCAGACTACCTGTGCATTATTTATAAGGAGGAAATCTTCATAAAACTACATCCAAGGTTCTTCTTAAAATAGCCCTTGAGTTTCGTATTAACAAAACCTCTTCATTTATCTGTGTTCTTTCCAGAGCCCTAGGCAGGAAAAATATAATGGCATTTCAGGAAAAAAATCAGTGCTATTCTATCGGAAGATGAGAGAGTCAATGGAGCAGAGTCATACAGAGACACTCAATAGGAAACACTGAGCGCTAGCACATGTCTAAATAACAGTATGACTCAAGGCTTCATAGAGAACAAACTCTTATCTGCTGGGATTCAAAACCTCAAGTTCTCCTGGGAAAAGGACTCTTTTTTTACAGTATCTGCTTCCTAGTCCTGAAGTAGATACCTCCATTTAGTCAGCTTGATAGATGCAATTCTTCACTGGCTCTGTTGACTTGATCTCATGGCTTGGTTGATATCCCTGACCGTAGAGGTCTGGTGCTCCTTGTGACACCCTAGGATATCCTATTTGAGCTTTAGCTGCAGTTCAGTGGAGAAGGGTCTTGTGTTAAGACAATCTTAACAGGTGTCTCAGCTATCCCAGGACATCACAAACTACTATAGATGCTGACGTGAGAGCAACTGAAGGGAGCTTTTGATCTCCACTGTCTAAAATGGGAGCTTAGATGTTTAGGTTAAATATAGACACCTACATGTACACACCTAAATTTACGTTTCTTAATTTCAAATGGAATCCCTTCTCTAAATTCAGATTAAATGGACCACACCAATTATATATAAAATGCAATTTTTTAGAGAGTGGATTTATGCTGCCAATTCACAGCATGCATAATGAAACACCTGAATATTTTTCCAGAAATTGCTCAGTATTTCTGAGTAACATTGAAAGTATTTCATGTGCTACTTCTTAGGAAGCATTTGTTAATTTCAGGTATCAGCTTTACATTTTCTGTTCTGTCAGTTAATACCCGGACGAAAATTAGAAAATGTCTTTTTTGCACTCAACATTTAGTTACTGAATATTGTGTCCTTACTGCATTTCTACCAGGTTATTTAAAAAGTAAATTATTTCTTTTCCTGTGATGTAAAAACTGCTGTCTAATTTCCATCTCTATTATTGTCTGGCTGTATGTAAATTCATTCATATAAAACTACTTGCTACAACTATTTCTATGAAGCTAAGCGCCACAAAGTCTATGTCGGTTTTTTTTCAGTATGTCATAAGAAAAATGAAATATAACTTATGTAGACTCTCAGTTACTCCACACGGTCATACAAGTAGCATAACAGTCACACACTGTGGAATTTAACAAGAAGATTCAGTACCCTCACTTTCCATTCCCCTGAGAGTCAAGGTGCATGTTTTGGATAATTGTCACTTGTCTTTGTAAGCAAATACCTGATTGTTAATTGACTAAATGGGATTTCATAGATATCTAAATAAATGGTTATGTTTTCTGCACATAATTTATCTTTGGTCGGAAGAAATATGAGTAAAATTTTGTAAGTATATTATATTTGTATATTTGTCCCTTTAAAATGTACACTATCATAGACAATCATGTATAAATCCTGAACATTAACCTTAGTCGAATTTTCTTCACAAAGGAAAAATAAGATTCCTTCCTGATGAAAAATTTAGAACTTTACAAGCTAAAATCATCTTTCCTGTTTGATTAAATGAATTTATTGTCCAATAGTCCTCATGATTAGGGAGGCTAGAAACTATTAAAAAAATCTTACAGATATTCCCAAACCAGACCAAGCAGTATTCCACTCATAAATTAAAAATCCTAATGGCCATACAACAGCTGACTTGCTGGACTTTGGGTCAAAACAGACCTGATGATTGGACATAAATTTAGTATGAATCAGTTTCTTTCAGCAAATTTTGAATCATCTGGGGCTTCTAAATTAACATTGGGAAACCTAACTTAGAGCCAATTGCAATGTATCCTGAAAGCAACAAAAGTCACAATATCCATGGCTACTTCAGAGAGAACCACTCAAGGCAGAAAATCTAAAAGTCTAAAACTGAAACATGAGACCTTTTGACTGCTGGCTCACAACATAGCTGTTATCTCATCTGCCACACAAAAAGGAATAATCTGGTCCTACAAACAAAACACAGAACCTGCATAAGAGTTTTCACGTCCACGAAGCTCATTCAGACAGATAGTCTGTGTCTGGCATTAGGGGTTTGTAAAATATATCTTACAAGAAATTCCAACATTTAATTCTTTTTTCTTCTGAATGGAGTCAAGATGTTGAAACAGACAAAATACAATGGTCACAAAAAAAGAAAGTTGATTCCAGAACTGAAAAAGTTGGTATGAAGGCAAACACTAGGATTCTACTTCATCAGAGCACTTGAAAAATTTAACTCTGTGAATATTCTACCTCCTTTCAGCCAAGCAACTTCTGTGAGAGTTCCTCTGGGATATATACTTGATATCCAGTAGTCAAAAGTGTCCTCTGTGTCCTTTAGTATCCACAAGATATATGCTACTGAAACTTTTTTCCAAATGGAAGTATTTAAAAAATTTCATAACCCTGAACATTATTTTTTATACCTAGAAAACAAACACACTAGCAGAAAATAATTCTCACTGTTGCCCAGTCAATATGCCTCACCCCTCTTCTAGGGAGAGACTTTCTTAGGGAATAAGAAAGTAATCCAGTTATAAGATTATTTCGTCATTGACCTTTTCTCTGAGACTACAAACAAAATTACCAGATAGGAAGAGCTGTGGGTAGGGATTATGAATGAGCTGTGATTCTGGGTAAATACCACATTTTAACAAAAACTAAAACAATTATCAACTAAGTCCTGCCACAAAAGACTTCCTTTACCTCATTTCTCTTCCTGGAAAGATAGCAATTAAAATGCTTTCAGATGTTAACTTCTTAGAATAATCACCTTCCTAAATTAAGGGAGTTTTAAGGTCCCTACATGTTTTTATACCTTCACCAAGTAATTAATAATGCTTAATTCTTAATATGAGTTTTAATGCAGGGCAAGTGCTCAATTTGCTATTATCAAAAGTTCAATCAAAGCTGGTTTCAAATATATGCAAGAGAGAATAAAGAGGCTGTAAAATACTAGCTTCCATTTTTTTGTATGATTGTCATATAACCTACATATCTTTTTCAGGTTTTCCAAGGATGTGGCCAGCCTAAGCCAGCACCTGCCCTGAGATCTTCCCGTTCTGTCCCTGAAAACTTCAATACCCGGTTTAGACCATATAACCCAGAGGAGCGACCTACAACTGCTGCTGGCACAAGTTTGGATAGGCTGGTAAGGCAAAATATATTCCATTTTCACATTAGTAGAAATGGCTTGGTAATATAGTAGGAGTGATAATCTCCTGACAATTTTTTTTAATAATTTCATAATCACTCTATATAGTTTCTATGCCAGCTGTTCCAGCATTCAGTAAATCTTTTTTTCTCCATTGGAAATGGTACAGAATTGCATTGTAGGAGAACAATATGACTCAGTTTTTATGTATTAGAAATATTAGAAGAGAATAAGCTCTTTCCTGCAGGCCAAAAAACAGATGAGTCATGACAGGTACTTTGCAGTATAAATTCTCTGTGAAAAGTGATCGACAGCAATATTTTATATTTGTTCTTTATTAAAAATGTTTTTATGTTTTAAAGCAATTTTTAGCAGCTAGTTCTTTAACATATACACTTGCAAAGGCACATTGATTTGTTCCACTACTTTACTTAATTATAAAATTGCCACCGTTTTATTTCCATCCATCTCAAAAACTGAATTTTATCAGCTAAAACTTCAGTGATCATTAATCTTGCTTTATTTATTCAATCATTTTGAAAACAAGACTTTAACATAAGATTATTTTCTTTACTACCAGTCATTGGATTCACATTTCAGACTTCGACGTTCCTGCTATTTATACATCTATAGATTTATAGAGGGCTAATTATTACAGCTGTTAATATTGTCTCAGCAATCATCTCAAGGTAAAGCCAATGAGCAAAATTAAAGAGCTGTAAAGCGTCTGAGTCAAAACAGACTGTATCTCATACCCTCCGCTTGCCGAGCTTATTGCTGAACACTTGCACAGCATTGGTCTGTCTCACCGAAGAGAGTCGTGCTCAGGGCTGTAGCAAGAGTGAGGGGAGAGGAGTGCCCAGCTGGCAACAGCCACTGTTAGTTGGGGGTATGAGGTTTCGGTGAGCTGCACTCCCGCTGGGTACCAGGCAGGTGCTGGCTGCATTAGGGCACCAAAATGTCTTGCTATGGTTCTGATCACGAGCCTAAAATGTCTAGATGTTTCTCCAATATGCAGCTTAAATCACTGAGCAGGAACCCGAATATACTAATTCAGATAAGGACCTGGATAACTCCTTGACACCATCATTCAGCAAATTCCTTTGATGATCACAGTAGTCTTCCACAGTCCCAAGTCTTTCCAATTGCCTCTATCTATGCTGTATTCTATCTATGTATTGTATTCTGTCAATCTTCATTGCAATTCAACTAAAAAAATACCATGGCATTTCTAGTCAGGACATGGGATACCCTGCAGCAAAAAGCAATGTTTGTTAGTTCTCTGCTTTTCTGGAAATAGCGTAGCCTGCTTATCCTAAAAGGAGAAGCAGAAAAGAAGTTTGCCTCCATCGTAGACTTAGGTCTTTCTACCACAGCAGATTCATAACCCAGTGTAGAACCTCAGGCTAAAAATCTGGCTGGTAATGCTCAATCCATATTTGACAAGTTCTTAATTTTGCCCTTTCACTTTAGATTCAAAGAACCAGCCCTTCTGTATTGCTCAGTGCAGAGGCCTGGACCTTGATCTAGAATTGGCCAAGGTAAAGTGAAATGTCACCAAAGCCTGTAGGTTTCAGTCATGCTCCGAACAAGGCTAAAGGCTGCAAACAAAGGAAATGGGAGGAAACACATAAAAAGGAAGACTGGTAGCACAGTTCAGCTTGGATTACTCTTATGTTGTAAGGACAGTTCAAGCATTTGTGCAATGAAAAAGGCAGGTTTAAGAGACATGCCATATTCACATAAGGAGAATGCTTCTAAACACATTAATATCTTTTTTAAACTACAAGCTTCCAAAATACTGAGCAGCATCCTGAATAAAGCAGAGATGTGTCATATGCTGCCAGCCTTTAAAGGTTGTAACTAATGAAAATTGCCAATGCAGATAATCCTTTATAACTCGTAATAACTTGTAGACTTTCAAAAGGGAACTTGTCTCAATATGCTTTAGCTAGGTTTGCTCGTGCATTATTTCAGAAAAAAACAAAGAGCTTAGCATTGCTGCTGTTACTTTAAAAAGTGTTCAGGCCAAATACCTATTTGTTTTTCTTGCTGGTGATATTTAAAATAATAATTATTCCTGGCCTGTTAATGA
Source organism: Balaeniceps rex (assembly GCA_013401315.1). Classification (NCBI taxonomy): domain Eukaryota; kingdom Metazoa; phylum Chordata; class Aves; order Pelecaniformes; family Balaenicipitidae; genus Balaeniceps; species Balaeniceps rex. The sequence continues at coordinate 16,787 of VYZW01034414.1, read as the reverse complement.
TGAGTGTTGGTATCAAATCCATCTCCAAATGGCAGTGATGCACGTGTTACCTCCTTTTGGGTTGAGAACAACAATCCCGCAAGTTAGAGATGGCCACTGACCTCAGCTGGAGCAAGCAAAAGCTGTTTATGTGGATTAGAGCAGAAAGCCTTGTTTCAGAGCTGTAATCCCTTAGCAGAACTTGGGAAAGGTCACTGCCTGCATCTCACATCAACTTGGATAATTTTATCCAGAAGGTATAAATGATGCACTCCTGCCTCACAGGAACACCATTCAACCTGCCTACATTAGATCTTTAGTGTTTAATGTGCTGAATCATTCCCTGAATCACGTATCTCTCTTCATTAACTATAGACAGAGCCTGGAGGACCAGCTTCAGCTAGATCCTCCTAACCCTTGCAATGCAAAAGGACATAAGGAGAATCCCACTCACAGCAGTTTTCTAGTCTGCACACTGATCATTTTCTATTGCTTGCTTAATACGAACATACAGCAATATTAGTATTTTGATAGCAGTGTCAAACAGTTAAAGCCCCTTTTGATTATTATAGATATAAGAAACAAATCTTTCCTTGTGAGTCAGCTGACTGTTGTCTTACATTAGTGCTTTTAGAGGTCTGTTCTGGAGTTTGTATTCATAAAACACTGTCAGACTGCTTAACTTTAAACTGTCATCGCAATGTCCAAACATGCAGATATGTAAACCCCCAAAGAAGTGACAAACAATTCTGCTTTCATCTGTCTTTGATAGCATGTCCTCAGAAGAGACCAAGTTTAGAAAATATTTCCTCTGCATTTCAATCTTATACAAACATGTAGCATATCTGAACCAATTTTTTTACTCCTGCTCATATCCCTCATATGCTGCTCATATTTATAAGCTTAATTCAGGTGAGCATATTTTATCAGGTATGTTGCACAAAGCAGCCCTCCTAAGAAGCCTACACGGAAATCACCAGGTACTGAACCCTTCTGAGAAAGTGCTCCTTCATCCTTGCCTGAACTTGTGTGATTAATCCAGCTATTCCATTCCAAGAGGGAGAGCAGTTTCCCTGTGTTATTGTCATAGCTATAACCAATAAGGTTTAATAAGCAAGAAATCTATCAAAATAAATTGTGAGAAATGCAAAAAAAAATTTAAATATCCCCCCAAAGGTGTGGTATAGCTGGTTTGAAATGCATCATATATATTTAGGAAGTTATATAGGGCTTGAGAGAGTTGCTTGCGCATAGATGTAAAGCACCATCTGAGACACCCCAGAGTATCTGAAACATGAGACTGGAAGATATGGCACAGGATTAGAGGAGACCAATATAATTCTGGAGCAGCAGTGGGGAGCCAGGTAGAATATGCTGCAGCATCTCAAGCAATTCAAGATACTTATGCTCAGGTAATTCAATCACTTCTTCACAGCACAGGGCCTAAAAGTCAGGCTCTTTCTGAAGTCAATGGAGAGAGACATACATCTTTGGAGAGTGATTCATCCCATCTGTCACAGACACCTCTCACAGACTGGGAAATGAAAGGCTCAGCTGAGATATCCACATGTAGATATGCAACACTGAGATGCCTCGGAGTATCTAAGACATCTAATTGAGCTGGCAGATAGGACAATCCTTGGGGATGCCCATGCCCTCCTGGACTGGCAGCTGAAGGCTGGGTAGGACATGCTAGCGGATGCCTACTATGTGGCATCCAAGTGGGAGAACAGAACTGAGCCCCAGCTTTTCTCTGCGGGTCCCTCCGGGTGGAATTCAGCTACCTAAACACAGTCACCTAATGCTATTTGAGATGCCCACAGTCTTCAAGATGTCCAAATGTGAAAGCAAAGTTACAGGAGACCTGGCTGGAAGTAAGATGGAATACTTCAGAGCTACTAAATTCACTTTCCATGCCCATATTTAGGTAACTGGATTCCACCCTATTTCTCTACTGCCTGTAACAGAAGCAAAAATGAGGACTTTTCTGATTCAATACAGAGATCCATAGTGTAGATACCTATAACAACCTATCTAGATTTGAAATCTAGATGACTGTAGCTTTTACTGTTAACACAGAGAAGTAAAGGTCTTTGTTCAGTTGTCTAAACATAGGTTTAGGCAGCTGAACTGAGATCAAATATTTCTAAAGCATGATTCATCTCATCCTAAAGTATATGTTTAAACAGCTCAGAGAAATCATTCCCTATCCCTCTACTACAAAGTGCCAAAAAGTAACAACCCTAAGCTATGCATCTAGCAATCACACCTGAAGTTCAGTAAGATAAATACTGTCAGAAACAAAATAATTTTAACCACTAAGCTCAGCTGCTTCTGTAGAGCATGATTTAAGATTTCTCATTTAAAATCAACTGCTTATAAAGACTCGTTATCTTCTCTGTGGCTGCCTGTTTGGTATAACCTGTGGTTTATTTTGTTTTGTTTTGTTTTGTTTTTCTGTTCCCTGAATCTGTTTCCCTCTTGCTTCCCAGAGGACTATCTGGAGGACAATGCAACATGGTGTAAGCTTTGGTATTCTTATTCTTCACCTTCATTCCCATTTGTCTTTGTACAATGCTGGGCAAAACACTTCTTTAAGTTTCATCTTCACCATCTTTACTTTGTGTGTGTCTTGTAGGCTAAAATGCTAGCAGTTCTTTCTGTAATTTTGCACTCTGGCTGATTTAATTCTGCCCGGAGCCCAGAGCTGCTGGTTCCTTCCAGTATTTCTCTCCCACTTCAAGGATGATGCCTCACCCCCAGAAAGGAGCGTATGTGTTCCCTCAGTGGGCTAAAAGCTGGCATAAGCATCCCCATGGTTTCAGACCCCACATGCGTGTGTGCAGCAATACAGACACTGCAGTGGCATTCAGCGCTGAGTCCTGTGCCTTGGGATAGCACTGGAGCAATGGAAGAAAGCTCCCAGACCTTCCTGGGCTCTCTCCCTAGAATTGCCCCTGTCTTGCTGTCCGATCTTGGGCAAACCACCGGGCTTCTCTGTGGGAGCTTGATAAAGTAGATTCCCTTATGCTTTCCAGCTTTGTAAGTTTTTGTGAATGTTCAAGGTCCCTGGTTTCAGACAGAAGGCCTCCTCGGCAGGGTTCAGCACAGCCCAAGGAGAAGGCAAGAACACAGCACCACGCAGATATGCGTCATCTCGCTTGTGAAGTACCTCAAAGCATTTAGCTTGGGCTATTATATCCTGCTTCTTAGCAGGACTAATTAGTCTACAGAGAGCACCATGCTGATATAGCCATACTACGTCCCGTGTTTGAGCTGCCTCAAGTACCTCTGTATCCACCGCAGCACCGTGTAGCACAGCGCTGCCTTAATTCAGCTGGAATTTCTCCCGAGAACATACTGCAGCCTGACCTGGCTGGACGTGTGTAAAATAATTCTGCATTTTCTTTCAGGAGGACATGGAAGCTTTCTTGATTTTTCACAAGGGAGCTGATGCACTATTAACCATATAATACATAATGCACATGCATACTATGGAGATAGGCAACTGAGAAATTGGCCGTGGCATTTTGTGAGTGATTTACATTCAAGTATAGTGTAGTGGCTGCATAGATAAGTGGATGAGCATGCACCCAGTCTGAAAAAGAAACCTTTCATGCTCTTTACCCTGGGGAGGGGAATATATTGTGTCACACTTTGTAGGAAAATGTTCTTTTATCTTTCCTCCTGCTTTCCTTAAAATAAAAGTAAATAAAGTCTCAATTTCCATGAGACAAAGACCCTGAAAGATTTTTTTAGGAATAAAGTGGGATGTATTTTAAGTATCCATTCAGTCATATTTTTAAAATTTTTTATTCTGTTGTGTAATCATTTTTGTTACAATAAAAAAATGCAATAGTAACCTAACAAATCTGTTGTGAACAATTCCTTCCCAGTGCTCCAAAACTACATGAAGTAGAAAATATGATTAAAAAAAAAAAGAAAGAATCTGCTTTGCATTTTAGCTATAAAAGACTGAAATCAACAGGATGGTATACTATGAAGACATTGATCTGAATTGCCCAGGGAATCCTCTGGGGCACTCCTGAAAGTGGAGCTTATGTTTCAGTTTTGTTAGAATCCATTTAGTCCAGAGTCTAGAAATGTTAAATATATGCAGTGATAGCACAATTTTCCTGAGATAGGATGTTTATTCTCAACATTTTATTTCTCCAGAGGCCCTAGAATAAAATCCAGTAGGTATAAATCTTAGAGGGTTTAAAATACCGAGACGAATTTTTCAAACACCTTCTGTGTACAGAGGCCATAGGGAAAGATACAAACAATGAGCCTGTAAAAGACTTCATAGCTCAGGAGGTATTGGTCAAACTCTTAAGAGTGAAGATGACAGGCTCACGAGGGTGTTTTAGAAGCCCACCGACTTCCCACAGGCT
>VYZW01034406.1:0-23844 GCA_013401315.1 Balaeniceps rex | reverse complement strand
AAAAGTAACTCTAACCCAGCTGAAACCAGGACAGGTAGTGAAAAATTTCTCTAATTGTTTGTTTGTTGGGTTTAAAGGTAAATTATTTGCTTTACTCTTGTAACTTCCACAGTCAGTTGTAGCTTAGCAACTGCTGAGGGCAGGTGAATGTTTAGCTAAGCAATAAAGACATCAGCCACCTCTCCAGATCATTGTCTCTTTCCAGCTGGAAGGTTGCCTTGAGATGACCACCCTGTAGCACCCTCTGCAATCTGGTGGTGCCTTATGCCGCAATAAAACCTGCAGGAAATAAGCTACATTTCAATAAAACATTTGAGTCACACACAAAAAGGGAGCTGAAAATGAACAGCAATGTTTAATGTTCCAAGATGTAGAAAGATTGATTGACCTGAAGTTCCAATTTCAGTAGGAGGAAATTAATCCACTTGCTAAGCACAGTAAACAGACTGAAACATATCTGCCCCCAAGCCTCTTTGCTTTACCTAATGGCTTAATAGAAAAAGTAAAACTCAAGAAATTAGCAAAAACTTCCAACATGAACATTGTCATCTTACATTTGTGAGGTTATCTGGGCATTTCAGAGAATTTCGGAAGCTTTTGCTATTTGCTGACATCTCTGTGGGTCATGAGAAGCAAGTTAAGAATATGCCTGATTAAATTAAGTCTGCTGTCAAAATAAATCACGGAGACCTGCAGGCTTTTTAGTGGTGGAGTACTGGCACCATTATGGAGAAATATAGCTCACTTTTGAGCTGCAGAAGGAATGATACTTTCTCCTAGAATTGATTTCTTAACGACATTTATGTTACTGATAGGACTAGTCTCACTTGGTAGGAAAGAAATTGGTTGGGTCTTGGCTAGAAACACTATAAATTACTACATGACTACCACTGCAGAGGCTTAATTGAGTGTTTATGAAGTTGAATACAAAAAAGGAGAGATGACAAGCCTCACCATGGATTTGATCAGGAGGATAACTCAGCATGACATATGGCACATTGGGTTTTCTTCCCAAATTAGTATGGTAAGGCAGCAAATGTGTTGAATTGCAGTGTTCACTGGCTTAATCAGCCTTCAAGATTAATCGCTATGCAATCAACATGCTCATGAGCAGAGATGCAGGACATCAAGGGCTGGTTCTCAAGTGGGGATTCAGTGCTTGGGTCTTCTTCCCATTTATACTAACAGCAAAGCTAACTTGTAAGGTCATAGGACCCATAACTGAGCAGTTTAAAGGACATAACAACAACTGTGATGAAAGAAGAGCTACCTGAGTCATGCAAACTGTCAGCTACTGTCTTAAAAGGATAACATAGCTGCCTTTGAAGAGTGTTGCCTGAAATGTCGGTCACTAGATGTCTGCTTCCCTCAAGGTGTACTGCTACAGAACAAATCCTCCTCAATCAGCAAAATGCAGCTTATTATAAAAACAGGATTGCAATGCTTAGAAAGACAAAAATTAATTAAACACTCACCAAACATGGATATATATTTAAAGCTATTGCAGAAAAATGCTGCTTATGCAAAAAGGCTTAACTGTTTTCAATGTGAGACTGCCAAACAACAAGATTTAACAGCAGGAAAGCTGAAATGCATGACACTTTATAAGAAGAGAAACCAGAATGAGCATCATGGGGATAGCTGCAAAACACATGAATCTCAAAATTTGTACAAGAAAGCACAAGTAACAAGCTATCATGGAGAACAGAACTGCCCAGGGACAGAACTTTTCAGCTGTAGAGCAGATTAGGAGTAACTAAAATATTATTTTCATCTCAAATGAATGTTCTAAACCAAATGATTTAGGGGTTGTTTTATGCAGTTTGTAATGATGGGAAACTTTATGGAATGGAATCAAAAAAGATTGTCAAGAGGAATCATCATAAAATTAAACAATGACAAATGAAATGACATCTTTAGACTAACAACTTCAAAGAATACAAGAAAACCATATGTTGGGCAGACCACTGGGATTTGGAAGGCTGGAGGGAGTTTTACCTTGCTTTACCACGGTTTGGGATTAAGCAGAAGATATGAAAAAAATTTCCTTCATAAAAAAGGGATGGAGGAGAGATTTCTTGTTATCAGAGCTTGTTTGCATAGGCCTGACAGGTGAAGCTGTAAGTCCTACAGGGTGGCTGGAGAGCAGAGAGGCTTGGAGGAAATAAGCCTTGAGAAAAACAGAGTGTGTAGCTTTTGCTGTTTTAATCCCCTCTTTGGGTTACCAGCCAAAAAAGACTTGTTAGTAGAGCAACAAGTGGAGGCTTGCTATTGATAGTATTGTGGATGACTTTGATTTCAAAAGCTTGTGATATTACACCTTTTTCATTTATTTTTAAGATGTCAGTTACTATCCCCCCAGTAAGGAAACAGAGATACATTTTTTAGTGTATTTCATTCTCTCCTGTGGCCCCGTAACAATAAGAACCGTGTCTTGTTATGCCCCTGTGAACCTGAAGGCTTTATATATCCTGGGGATTCATTGTCAGACAGTGGTAGCAGGAAAACAGAGGGAAAAAATGTTATAATAGACCTTCTATTCTCTTCTCCCATCAGCCCACTCAATCAGTTTAGAAATGCTAGAAAGAGTTCATTTCAGCTCTGTTCAACACACCCATTTTCACCATAGCCTAGGACCAGAGACTATTACAAAAATGCTTTGCACTCTATTTATAACATCACACTTTCAGACATCATCTCTGGCCTCTGAAGTGACAAGTCTAGTGGGATAATGCAATGGAAGTGATTAAAATTTGTCTGGGAGTTTTTGTCTGAAAATACATTGCAAACTACATGAGTGTTATTCTGACAGGTCTAGCCTTATAATAAAATATAGCTTCATCTCCTCAGCAGTGGTGGTAAACTGGGAGCACAGGTATGAAAAATTGTATTCTTAGAACCGAAAAATTTTCCCAATTATAATTTTTATCACCTGTTAGACAAAACATGCTAAAATTAATGTGGCAGCAAAGACTCAAACTCTCATTAGATTCAATGAACTTTATCTGTTCAGTTGGAAAAGAATGCACAAATTTTGCCTTAAAACCACAGTTATGCTAGATCGTTTTTTTTTTTTCCTTGAGACAAACCTAAACAGAGTAAGGGATCTACAGCTGGGAAAAAATTCTCAGATGACCATCACATGCCTTTCACCAAGGAAAAAAAAACAGGTTGGATTTTGGAAAATTTCAGGATGTTTCATATCAATTAAATAAAATTTAAATGTTTACTTTTGAAAATACCAGAAATATTAAATTTAATATTATTTTGTATTAAATTAATTTCTCATTTTAAAATGACAGCTTGGTCTAAAAAATTTATCTGAATTTTCCTTTTGAAAAGGCAAAAATTATTGAATAACTCAGAAATTAGGAAAGATTAAAATATTGTACATAGAACTAAAATAAGTTTAGTATTTTGTTTAAAAATTCAAAACCATTCTGCTTCGGTTTAAAGAAAATATATTTTTCCTAGTGACTGGAGGCAAATGCATATGTACATTTAATTTCCTAATAATGGGCTTGCATTTAAGAATAACATTAAAATATCTAATTTGTTGTTTTATGCTTTAAATTGGTATTTTTTGCTCTATCATTCTACTTTGAGAACACATATTAAGATTCAGTTCCTTGCACTAGATTTTGAAACATGGGAACCATCACGCTGGGACACACCTGGGAGCACAAAGTCTAATATTCTGCTTCTGTGTGATTAACACCAGAGGTTACAGGAGCGCTTTTCTGTTTGTGTATGTAAATAGTTAATAAAATGCCAGTAGATGGCACTCAAGAATGCATAGCATTGAACCTACATAAGAAGTAGCAACCTTGTCATGCTCTGCAAATGGCTTCCTTTGCCTTCTCTGCACAAGAGATCTTAGCACCAGAGGCTTGAAAAGAAGCTGAAAGAAACATGGCACTTTGGATTTCACTGTTTTGCTTGTTCTTCATGAAGTACACAGGCCTGGGTTTTGTATGCCCAATAAAAACAATTAGAATTAGCTGCTGAATGCAGTAACAATAAATGATAAACTTGTAGGGAATATTTTTGGATTCTTTTTGGCTCTATGTAATACTGGACTTCAGTTGGCTAATGCAAATTATTGTATTTTCTTCAAATACCATATGTTATGATGCTGTTTGATATTTTTCCCAAGACAGGATTTATTCTTTTAAAATAGGCGTTGTAACATTCTCTTTTAACCTGATATAAATGATTCTCTCAAACAGAAGAAAAACGATCAGGTGAAGGGGTTTTCTTGCTTTTCTTGGGGATTCCCCAGTCACCATGTTGGAGTCTGGGAGGCTCTAGTCTCAGCTGGGAAGGTGGGAATGTAAAGACCACCCTTCCAAATAATCACCATCATGGAGTCAGAGGAGAAATTGTCTAGGACCAGTGGTCTGTGATCTGAATGGCTTCCAGCTCTGGCTCTGCTGCTCATGCCTGGGCACAAAGATCTGATATGGGAAATATTTATGAAGACAGACAAATTCCTCGGCTTTTTTTTTTTTCAAACCTATTCTTCAGCTCTCAGGGTTGCTCCTGAGCAAACATTTTTACATCTTTTGTTTGTGGGCTCTTGTAAAACTAATGGCCAAATTTAACTTAGACTCAGCTCAAAGCTGTGTGATTTTGGCTAATATAATGGCTTGTCTGAAACATTGCTCCTACCCCTGTGTGAGGCTGGCATTGCTAAGTTGTAGGTTGGCAGTTAAAACTCATAAAACTACGATAAAAGACAGTCAACAAATTTTGCTAAGCTAAAATTATCAGAAGGAATAAAATCCAGCTGGGAAAAGCAAGAGTAGAATCAGTTCTAAATTTCCCTTTGTGCAACCAAGATAAACCTCTCCCCCAGGTATGAGGGTCATGGACCACTCTGCTGTGGGAAGGGGGAGAAGAGAAGAAGGAAAAAGGAGAGGGGAGAGGAAAGAGAAGAGACAGAGACAGAAGAAAGAAAAGCTCTGGAGAGTTCAGGGGAATGGGAGAGTGCAACAACTGCTGGTGGCTGGGGCACCCTACCTCTCCATCCCCACCAGCAGCTGCTCCCCACCACTGCTTGGCTGCCCGTGATGCTGCCCTGCTTGTGCCTGCACTGGCCCTGGAAGAGCAACAGGTTACGCACTGGATGACAGAAAGCAAAACTGAGGCATGGCCATAGCGCAAGGCATCCTTGTCATCTATGACCCCCACAGTCACATGGCCATAGCTGGGGAGATTTTGAAACTGAGGCAGAAAAGTGAATTTCTTCCGTAGGATACAAAAACACTGAGCAATATTTGTGCCATTCTTATGGACCTGAGAGCTGAGAAACCTCATCTCTCACTAGTGTAACATGAGACTCATGTGAAAGAAAGTGGTGTTGAAAAATAGTCTTTTTAGTGTCATGGCTTAGAAGAAATATGTCTTCCTTAGCTTCCAGCTTTCCTATCTCCTTTTCCTAACCATCATGTGCTTGGTCCCTCCACCTCCTGCAAGCTGAACAGGCATCAAGGATCCTTTCAGTTCTTATGACAGATGTTGCCTTCACCTTCAGCTCTTACTGTTTTGACAGGTTAGTGCATTTCCTACCTAGGTCTTGCTCATGCTTCTCTACATCTTTCTCCCAAGCTGCTTCATGCTTCCTTTTCCTATCTCACTCATGTCAGCCTTTCCACATCCTCATCATTCCCTCACTTACTAACCTGCCCCAAACACCCTTCCTTGTTGGCAAGCAACCTCCTAATTGTATTTTAGAGAATAAAAACATACAGACAAGGAGTAAGAGAAGGAAGATTATGAACGGTTACAACCAAGCAGGCCCTTAAGGTGCTAAATGACCCTGCTCACTAGCACAGGGTTTGGAAGCCTGAGCAATGGAGGTCTTACAGGCAGCCTTACAGATGTTTCTGATCCATCTCAAAGCAGCAGCAGTTTTGGTTGACAGGGAACATGTACTGAGGTGTGATTTTGTAATTCTGATATCAAAGAAAGAAGAATGAATGAAAACCAAATATTAATGGTTTATTAAGTGGAAGTTTAAGCAGCAGATATACTGCTTTGTACCAAGAAGCAGTGTACCAAGAACCTTTCTAGCACTAAAACAGAAACAGAAGTGAGTTATTCTATTCATGTAAGAAAAAACATATATCGTAGAAGAGTTTCAGTTGGAAGAGACCCCTGCTCAGCCCTCAAAAACCACCACCAGTTAAGAATATTTCCTTCTCTCTAGTCAGTTTCCCTTGCTACAACTTGCATCAGGAGCCTCTTGTATGTTCACAGACACCACTGAGAGGAGTCTGGCTCTGCTTTCTCTATTACCAGCCATTAGGTAGCTGAATCATTAGTGATTAGATACCTCCTGCATCTTTTTTCTGCAGGGTGAACAAACCCAGCTCCTTCAGCCTCTCGTCGTATGTCATCTTCTCCAGGCTCCTAACCATCTCCCTCCTACTGGATTTACTCCAGTTTGACAATGTCTTTCCTTACAGAGTCAATGCCTCTTTCTGCTTTCTCTGGGTAATCCGATGGCATCACAGCCTGTGCAGTTCTGTACACTAATATGATGTAAACTGCCATAACCACTATTGAGAAGACTTTGTTATATTCCATGATAGTGAAATATTAGCTAATCCAGTGAGTTGTATTCTCAATGAAGTGTGTTTCAAAGAAACACTAAGATGCACTTGTTCTTTCAAGAGTTTGCCTCTTTGCAGGAGGGTAGCTTATGATTCCTATTTTTGCTTGTTTGTCTACCTCAGACTGTATTACCGTAGAAGAGTTTCCCATCACAAAATAGTTAAGCAATATTCAAGTCAGACACCTTGCTGTGGATAACAGGCTTTCCTGTGGCCATGAAAGAGGTTAGTTTCTCTGAACCTGCACAACTCTGACCCTGAGAAACCATAATCTTCCACTCTCAGAAATCATATTTCTGGCAAGGTAATATTGAGAAGACTCTCTGCAGCAGGGTGTATAAAAACTAAATGGATTGACAGTAAAGGTCTTCAGTTTACCACTTTCCCCTATGTTGTGCCTGACATGATCAGTTTAACACCGCATGTGATTGGAAACATCTGAAGCAGCAGAGCAGTGCAGGTAGAAGACGGTTTTGAGGTGCTCTGAAAATAACGACGCTCTGTGTTGACTACATTTAAACTGAGCTAAACTAAGCATCTTTCCACTCTTTTCTCTGGATATTTTTCTCTGTTGGCAAGTGTTATGTCCTGGATTTTCTTCCTGTCACTAATTCCTACTGACTACCAAGATTCCCAGGTTTGGTCGGTGGGCTGTGGGATATGATTGTGGCAAAGACAGACTCATCTTCCTGCAAAAAACTGCGTAGTATACTGGAATATATACCTTTCTTAGGTACCATTTTCTTCCAGATTTAGCACAGAAGAAAGGAAAGAGCAAGTGTCTTTCTGACAACACCAATAGCAGCTCTTGGTGAACGGTCCTGCACATCCGTTTCGTTGCAGCCAGCCTTCCTGGGTGAAGCAGAGGAGGTATGGTAAAGGCCTCCCAGCGCTTTGAAAAAAAACATTTTTGTGTGCTCATATGAACTGAAAGAAAGATGCAAGATCCTGTCAGAGATTTTTATAGAACAGTGCAAGTTCATGCTGCCTTCTGTGCATCTTTTTTTTCCTTCTTGGAGTGTGTTAAAAATAACAAACAAGTAAAATGCTTGCCATGTTCTTCTGATTTCCTCCCTGTTTTTTTGGTAGCCCTCCTCCTCCGCCTGAAACGTATCTGACAATCAGAGTGCTACACTAAGGTTAGGAGCCTCCATACTGACAGGAGCTTACCAGCCTGGGCTCATCGTGGCCCAGCTTTGCTAGCTCCTCACAGAGCTGAGCAGTCTGACATAAACCATGGGTCTTGATTTGAAGCCATATTCTTCTTGCCAACTGGACTCATTTCTGGAAAGAGCACAGTCATTTGGAAGGTCAAATGCTGTAACTGTAGTCATATAACGTACATTATTTTAATCAAAAAAAGGTGAGGACTCAAAACCAAAAAATGTAATATAATATAAACCAGTATCAGGGCACTATTTAATGCTAAAAACTGGGGGAAGGTGTCAAAACCTAAACTGAATTGCCTGCAGAAGAAAACCATGAAAGAAGCACAAATTTCAGTCTTGTACTTTACTTAAACAGATCTAAAAACCTTGCATATGATAGCCAGATTTTGTTTCTACAAAGACACATAATTTTTACAAATCATTTCTCTGGTGTGATTTATCAAATTTTTTAGAGAAAGAGGGTTTTACTGTACCACTCATCACCAGTTTTTGCTTTTTTCCAATGATACACAAAGTAAATCACATTTGGGCTAGCATTAAGTATGCTGTTATCTAAACATTAACCGGCTCTGAAGAAATACAACTGGTGTGAAACCAGCAGAAAATTTGATAGAATGAATGAACACAAGAGGACTGAAAGACATCATGGAGATTTTTTTTATATCTACAAAAATTTCGAATAACGTTTTCTTTTTCAGAAATGTCGTGGTTTAGCCCCAGTCGGCAACTAAGCACCACGCAGCCGCTCGCTCACCCTCCTCCCTCCCTCGGTGGGATGGGGGAGAGAATCAGAAGGGCAAGAGTAAGAAAACCCACGGGTTGAGATAAGAACAGTTTAATAATTAAAATATAATAATAATAATAATAGTAATAGTAATAATAATGATAATAATAATAATAATAATAATTGTAATGAAAAGGAGAACGAGAGAGACAAACAAAACCCAGGGAAAAGAAAACAAGTGATGCAACCACTCACCACCCGCCGACCGACACCCAGCCAGTCCCTGAGCAGCGATCACTGCCCCCCGGCTAACTCCCCTCGGTTTATATACTGAGCATGACGTCATATGGTATGGAATAGCCCTTTGGTCAATTTGGATCAACTATCTTGGGCTGTGCCCCCTCCCAGCTTCTTGTGCACCTGGCAGAGCATGGGACGCTGAAAAAGAAAGTCCTTGACTACTCTAAGCATTACTTAGCAACAACTAAAACATCAGTGTGTTATCAGCATTCTTCTCATACTAAATCCAAAACACAGCACTATGCCAGCTACTAGGAAGAAAAGTAACTCTAACCCAGCTGAAACCAAGACAAGAAAGAAGATGCAGATCACAATAGTCTATAGATCTTTCTGCCTTAGGCCTGCATAATGCAAAGCACCCAGCACTGTATTCCTGATGGAAAAAACACTATAAGTAAAATTTGCAAAAGTGCCTAAATCACTTAGAAACTTACATTTAATTAGAAATCAAATATTTTCCCCTAAATTTATGATTTTCTTAGCCTGAAGAGGAATCAAGTTATAGGGGAAAGTTTTCCAAAAGCAGAAAATGTAAAATTAATCAAATTAAGGCCAATCAAATGGTAAAACTAGAAAAAGTGAGTGCAGAGAAAGATGCACGTGTATTAACTTCCACAGGCTCCATCCCCTCCTAGCTTCTGTCATTTGAAAATTCATCCTTACTTCTGCAATGGCACATACCCACTCTCACGCAGCAAACTGGCAGGTTTGTAGCATGAACTTTTCTCCTCAGCTGAGAGGCAGTGATTCCAGCTGTCTGTCCCAGTTTTCTGTTTTGTACAATCTTTTCATAACAAAACAAAACCAAAATTGGAGAGAAAAAAAAGACCAAACAATTTAAACTGCTTGATATTGAGGTCAGATATAGTTCCACCCCAAGACTCACCAGGGAGCAGAACAGAAAGCTGCTGTACATAAACCTCCCCAAAGAGCAAGAACTATGTATTAAAGATTTTTATTAGATGATGTTTTAAAGTGTTCCTAGGCGTAATACAAGCTTTTATTTTTTATGTGTTCAAACAGCACAACTGCAAGAGAGTGCAGGCGTAATATGCCATGTGTCAGTAATTCAAAAAAAGACAGCTCGTAAAAATTAACAATCAGAAAATAACAAGTAGCTATATATCAAGAGCTGCATTATTAAAACAAGAAGGAACTTTACTGCCTGCATATGGTGAATATCACAAAATCACAAGGCAAAAGTCATTAGGCCGTTTTGAGCAGCTTACACTTTTATTAACCCGTTAGCCTCAAAGCATCCATGGAGGCAACCGTCAGCCTCTGAGCACCAATGCAGGTAGCACTGTTACCCCCACAAGCTCTTGTTCATTCCTGTTTGTTTTTGCCATATTTTACAGTGTATTCTTAACTGTTGCAAGCTAGGAATAAAACTGTTAACAAGAGCTCAGCTTCTTGCCGACACGGGATATCCAGATTAGCCATGATGCATATTCATTACGATTGCTAATCCCTCCTCCAAAAGCCATAATTCAAGATATTATAGTAAAACACAGTAGACTCACAGAGAAACAAAAAGACAATGTCTTTTTCTTCTGTTTTTTTTTTTTTTTTCCTGGAACTCATTCCATATGGAATCTGATTCCAAAGTACTTAAAATTCCAATTTGCCTCCATACTTATGACCTGAAAGAAATATTCCAAGTACAGAGCTACAACTTAGTGCATTATTTTTTCTTACAATAATCACACTGCTAGGCTGTTCAGGACTCTGTGACTAAAGCCATTTCTGTCCCCAGTTTTGATGAAGGGTATGAAGGTTCATGCAGCAAACGCTCTTGTTTGCCTGTTTCTTACAGGAAGGATTTCATGGCTGCAAGGTCAAACGTGATCAGTGAAGGTTACCATGGCAACTATATATTGATTCATTAAATATCAGAGTTTGTTCTGAAGCTTGTCCAAAGCAGGATATTGTCCTACCATAATCGTGTTTCTCTACTCTTAGTCTTTAGTGTTTTGTGCCATGGCTAACCGATTCTGAATGCAGAGAGAACTAAAGCACAGTGATGTCTCAGTTATGCAAGGAAAAAAGGAAAAAGGGAGGGGACGGAAGCCCAGAGAAAGAACAAAAATAACTAAATAAGGCTGAAGGGCGCACAATGCACATATCACAGGGGAAAAGAGAAAAAAGGGGGGAAAAAAAGCTGTTCTGATGTTGACTATGGTGCACTGAGTCAATAAATTCACTTTTTAATGCCCTAGCATAAATGTGCTCCTTCCTGATCCAAGCTGAAACCAATGCAGTTATGACATGGTGAATTCATAGTCCCAATAGTTGGCTATGGAAAACAGGAGACATATATGTGTTCTTTCAAGTTGCTGGCAGCAGAAATGCTTTTGTAGAAAAGATACAGCCTAGGGGGATAAGTCTATAGAGTCCATGAACAATATAGTACCGTCATTCTGACCTCTTTCTTTATGCAGCATTTGAAGAACTGTGGAGTAAGGATTGATTATACTCGTAGAAGCATCCTGTTAGTATGCACACATCCACATACATCTCCAAATTTCTGTTTCTCTTCTTAGCTAAATATGGAAAAAAATCAACACATGGTAAGATTTCACAATATAAAAGCAGATTTTGGTTTCTGATTTCATGTGAGCTGAGTTACATGGGCTTCAATATAAAAGATATTAATTTATTTTATGTTTGGTATTTACATTAGTACTCCTTTGATTGGAACCAAATCTATGTACATCCATGTTATAATATGAAATGTAGATATCACAATCATTAGCTGTACCAGTTTTCTTCACATGTTAAGTCAGATTGATTCTCTGAAAATTGGTAACAGTGAGGTAATTGGAAAAAGGAAATAAAATAAGGAATAAAGTATAGCACTGAGGCTGTGATATCTCTGCAATCTTTTTCTGTTCCTTTAACCAGAGGAAGGCCCTTCTCGCTTCTGATCACCAGCCATATTTTAATTTCAAATTCATGTTCAGCTTGCTAGCAAAAGGGGCCCCCTTCCATGAGGTCTTGCATTATTCATTCAAAACAAACCAGTGTCTATAACATCAAAAACGTGGTATATAGAAAAGGACAAGCATGATGGGTTTTTTTGTTTGTTTTCTGATAAGCTCTCAATTCTGCCTTTCATTCTGGAAGTTACTAAATGTCCATCACAGACCAGATAGCCAAAGAAAAGCCTGCCACGCCCTCTGAATTTTGGTGAATTGCAAAAGTGCCACATTTTTGCATGGAATAAGCAAATGACCTTCAAGAGGCTGCACCCAAACTAGACTTCACATTATCCCTCCAGCAGACACTTCACCCAAACAAACCTGATCCTCCAATCAATCACGAAAATCAGTCTACTGACTCCTGCCTGTCAGCAGAGCAGGAGAATTCAGTTTTAATAAACATTATGACAAATATACTATTGCATTGACAGTAAAAGGTATCTATATATCCCCATTCTTACTTCAGTGCAGAGCTTATAAAACTGACATAAAAATTGAGCATTGCAAGTGGTTGACAAACACTGAGCACTGTAATTTTCTGAACCTCACATAAAAATCGATAGGTTGCAAAAAATTAAGTTAAAATATGAAATATTAAAACTCTGTTATTTAATCATCATTGCTTCAAAGATGATCCTTGTTTTCTGCTAGTGATAATCAGAAATTTAGTGATTTATCATTTCTTCATATGTACACTATAGCAGATACAAGCAAAATTTTCATAAATTTTATGTTTTATCCTCAAAAGCCTGTGTTGACCTCTGTATGATCAGTGAAGTGTAGTGTCACATCACAGGAAAGTTATGACCAACTGCTACAGATATGTTTTAATGTTATCCACTTCCTCATAAGGCTTTTCATTAAATTTATGCTTTTTTTTTTTCTCTTCTACTGTCATTTGTTTTGCTGGGTCACCTTTTTTCTTCTAAAGACTAGTCTGTTCTATTCATTAGTAAAGGGCAATCCAATCACCAGCATCTCTCTGTCAAATATCCCTATGAAGTATCTATACATGTGGTATTATACGAATATAGACTGAAAATATTCATGCGTGTTGCCAGCAAACCCTTTTCTGAGTTTTTTGGCAGAGTCATAACATGGGTTCTCTGGGAAAGCCAGATACCAGGTTTTATGCTTATCTCTCATCTCAGTCAAATAAAACTCAACTCCGCATCCAAACACACTGTTTTACACTGTTTTATCAGCTCTCAGAAGATAAGCAGGATCAGTCCTGATCTGTAAGTGGGTACGAAATATTAGGAATATTGGGAAAATAGTTGTACTGGAAAGGGGATTCCCTGACAAATGCAAGACACTAGATCTGCTAATTTTTAACTGACTTCATACGTGCTTCTAATACTTAGAGATCCAACACTGCTGGGTTTATGCCTCTATTTCGTGACTACGTTTAAGTACAGGCAACTGCATGTTTGCCGTGTATGTTCTGCCCTGTAGTGCAATGCAAGAGTATGACCTTGAGGAGGTACGGTGGAGCACCCTGCCTCTCCACGGCAGAGGAGGAGCATCAGGTCTGTGCTGGACCGGCCAAGGGAGGTCTGTGCCTGGCTCTGTACAACCCCCACTTACCTGAGCTGGTGAAGACTGTGTGAAGGTGAGAT
This sequence comes from Balaeniceps rex, assembly GCA_013401315.1. Taxonomy (NCBI): domain Eukaryota; kingdom Metazoa; phylum Chordata; class Aves; order Pelecaniformes; family Balaenicipitidae; genus Balaeniceps; species Balaeniceps rex. The sequence goes on along the minus strand of VYZW01034406.1, from coordinate 10,434 downwards.
CTCTTGCGTTACTTGATGGGCAGGAGGAGGCTGTGTGAGATAAGTTTGTCCTTCCGTGACAGCAAGCACCATGAGGACTTGTGTTCGCTTTACTTGCCCTCTGTCCTCTTCACATCGGAGTGACTTGACCTTTTCAAGCACAGAGAAGAATGCAGAGCCAGAACTTCCCTGATTTATCGATTTTGCTACTCAGATGCCTTTCTCTTGGATTTCCTGTGACAACAGGTCTTCACAGCTGAAAATCCTGCAGGGCTGGGTAGAGTACCCATGATGCACCTCACCCAAAAGCCATCTGCGGAACTCCTCTGGTTAAGGTATATCAGACTGACTTTCCAGGAGGCACTGGGTGGGATGATAGCTTGTGAACGGTGTCAGGGTGACAGAGCTCAGAACATATCTCCCACTTCCCCCCCAGCCACTGGGAAAAGTGGAACATATATTCTTACCCCAAACATGTCCTCCCTGGTGGTGCCTTGTGTGGGTTAGGGCGTTCTGGGAGTGTCTGTGGAGCAGTGGTGATTTGACATGCAAACATCAGCAATGCCATGTTGACAGAGCGCAAACGCTTCTCCACAGCTCTCAGTGAGACAGGTCCTACGGTACCAGAGAGCAACTGAGGGAGTGATTTTGGGGTCACAGACCCGCCTGCATGTCCCTCTGAGGCAGCTAATTGCATGACTACATTCCTTCGTAGATTAAGCCCTTTGCTTTGCTTGGATGGCTTATCTTTTTTGGTAAATTTCCTTTTCCATTTGAAATAAGACCTTTAAAATTTCTGTAGTTAGTCTTATGAGAAATACCAGAGAACTGCAGAACTGCATTTGTGCAGTGATGAGTGAATACAAATCTTCTGAGAAAGCCTCAGTACAGACCCTTAGTGGAGAAGAAGGCAGAGGGGAAAGATCACTGATGCAAGTGTGAATACCAGCCTCCATTAGTGTGTACCAACAGCTTATAGTCATTTAAAAACTTGTGAGAAAATGTTAAAGAGGAAAAACAATGAACAAGCTTACTCATTTCTGTGTTTGCAAGGATAGATTGCATTCATTTTTTCACGCGTTGGTGAATAGCTAGGCATTTTCTCCTGCCAGCTACTTTTCATGTGTTTTCACTGGAAGATGTCTTTCAATAACATAGGAAAAATAAGGAATTTGCATTCAAAGGTTAAGGAAACTTCTTTGAAATCTGATCTGTATGTTTCAGTATAAAGGGAACACTGCTGAGGGTCAAGAGCTGAAGCTCAGTGATCATTTTATTCAGGAGCTGATTGGCATGGCAAGAAATAGAAGGTATCACTCTCTCTTCTGAAAAACCTGCTCTAAAACGTCAGGGAAGAAACAGAACTGCAATTAAGTCTTGCTTAACGATGAGTTGTATTTCTTAAATCTGAATTTTTTTTACTGACCTGATCTGTGATATTGATCACAGGGCTGAATTTAGGTCACCTCTCCCCACAGTCATTCATCACTCTTGTCTTGAATCTTAAACACACTGGTGTACGAAATAGCTGGTAATTTTATTATTGCTCACAAACACTGTCACAGAAAGGATCACAGAACTTGTATATGTGAGAAAGAGTGAAAATGAGATTTAGGGGTTCTGGTCACTGATCTCAGGGTGCCAGCATTCAGGGTTATAAATGAGAACCATTTCAGCGTCATTTTAAGTGTGGTTTTGATTTTTTTTTTCCCCAGAACACTGACCTAGTGATTGGCATAGGTTAAGAAGGGGTCGAAGGACCTTCAGAAACACTTTTGTCTCAATAGCCCTAATTCCAGGATGCAATGCAAACAAACCCTATTCTGTGCTGGGTGCTAATACAGCTACATGACTTTTAGGAACAATAGATGATGAGTGATGAATGATGGCTGCAAGTATCAAGAGGTCATTTTAATCTCTATATTTCTTAATCTGTATTTTTTGTATATATTTCTGGACTTATCTTCAAACAAATGATGAAAAAGCAGACAAGTGATCCATGTAAACAGCAGTCAAAACGTAAGACTGTCCCCATAATGTCTGAAAAGATATCTTCCTGTTTCAGGGGCCAGACGTCTTTCTCAGTACTGTGTTTACCAGTTATTACCTCACAATGAACCAGCACCACTCCATTCAAAACAAACATTTTAGACATAAAAATGCTATTTCTATACTTGCACAGCATCCTCAGAAAGAAAATTTTTTCCACTGTCATCATTTTGACAGCGGCAGGATGAAATGATGAGATAGAATTAGTATCTACTACTGACCATTCAAACAAAAGGAGAAGCTATAAAATCATTCTTACAGGATCAAATAGTTGAGCATGTCTAAAATTTGTTCCATCACCACCAGGAATAATATGTGCTTTGAAAATATTCTGTCACATCACAGCAGTTTTATAGGAGTAAAATTTATTTATCAGTGAAGTTATTTATCAAATTTTATGAAAAAAAAAAAAGTCCTACTGCAAAATAATAAATGATCCAAGCTTAAAAAACAGTTTCCACAATATTCTTTTCCAAGACAATGTTATGGACTTTCACTAAATCACAAATGTACATAGGTAAACACACAGAGCCTCCCAGACTGTTTCTTTAGAGGAATAAAGATAACTAATGAAGGTTATTGCTGTGCTTAGTGCAATTTGTTGCTGTATGAACCTGTAAGTGAATAAAGCCTAGGCAGCAATAGCCAGAAATATTTTGATCTTTCAAATGTGAAGGTCAAAAATATAATTAATCTTTTTAGTTAGGTTCTGTTTTGAATAAAAAGACTACTTGCCATAGTTCTAAATTAGCTTTTGGTATATATGACAGGCAAAGTGCATAAAACTGTAGAAAAATATTGGTTTTTAATTGCAACTTTGAGATGTAAACTGAAGGTGAGGTAATGCAAAGAACAGAACAAAGAGGACTGAGATGACACCATATTAAATGAAATAAGGGGTTATTGAAGTGAATAGAGAAATAAGGGGTCTTAAATCTGAAGCTTTATATTTGATTAATTAAACTGCATCCTGAATTTGCTAATTGGATGCTTTCATGATACATTGTTGTGGGACACTGACAGATGGCATTGCACTCATGGCAATTAATCCTAGTAGCACTTCGAAAATAAGGCATAAAAGTATCTGGTTATGCCTATTTCTGCAGTCATTTCTCTGAAAACCTAGGGCAGAAATAACTATGGGCCTCAGTACGAGGAAGACAAAAATTATGAGTATTCAACCAGTTCTAAATAGCATTTAATTGCTTGCTCCTGGGTAATAGCTTTTAAGTAAAGACATTTTGTGACATTTACTGATAGTGTCTACCTTTTAGTTAACACCTTTAGTAAGGATACAAATACACACTTAAGTTTACATCTTTTTATTTTACAAGCGAAACGTGAAATTTAAATAGTTGACAGTGCAAAGTCAGCAAAGAAGCAGGAAAAAGCTCCAATAGACCCTTGATAGGAAAACCACATTTCTATTGGTTCTTGGTGTTTTTTTCCTCTCTATTTTTAATATCACAAAAGCACATGTGCAGGACCAGGTGTCTTTTTGGACTGACAGTGGTGTAAATGATCAACATTTGACTGCTACTGTGACTTTCCAGGGAATTTGCATTTTATGATATACCAAAGCATGAAATGTGTGTTGATTTATCCTACTGAAAGAATCTAGGTGAGAACTTTGCTAAAACCTTACTGAACTATTCTATGAGAAAGAATTTGATACTCACTGTGATTTAGGCCACTTAAAAATAAACAGAAGGAAAGTCAAGGTTCAGTGTTGCATATGCTGACTTGCCCTTTTTGTCTCACTCAGTAGTTTAAACTGGTGGAAAAGTCCAGGTGTTTGGCTTCCATCACCTGTATGTCACACATGAAAACAAATTTACGTATTGCCATAGTCAGAAAAAACATTTTACTAAGATTACTTGTCACATTTTCCCCCCTTATTTTTTTACAGGCAGTCAACGGTTATTTCAGTCAAAAAGCATGAAGAATGTTATGGAAATTACTCTGCTTGATCAAAAAGTTTGGTTCTGCCACAGACTTCCTCAAGGCTTGGGAAATCCCAGGAAGTGCTCTGCAAAATAGAGACAATAATAATAAAAATAATAACCCTTTCCTTTGTATTTCTTAGCCTGTGATATAACCCTGCAGTGAAAGGAGCACTGAGGCAAAGAGTAACTAGGCTGTACAAGATCTTAGTCCAGGTCTTTAAGAATGCTGGGACACATGTCTTAAAACAAGTATGTCCAATGTCTAGAATTACCTCAGCTCATTTAATGTCTCTAGAAGTTACTGTAATTGAAGTAACAAATTTATTTATGTTTTGTGATGTAAAATCTCTCAGAGTAGTCTGTGCAACTGAATGAGGAATGCATGTTGACTGCTTGCAAAATAGGAGAAAAAAAATTTTTGGTCTTGCTTTTTAAATAGAAGATGTACTTATAATAGATCAAGATTTCTTAAAATAAGAGACTGCATTCTTTGCTCTTTGACGCTGTTTTCAGTCCCACTGAGGTGTCATGCTGTATGAATCCATACATAAAAATTAGATTTATGGCATAGATTTAAGAGCACAGATGGATATAAGACGATAATCATAGGACATAACAATTGCCTGCCCTTAGAGCATAAGAAAAAAAACAATGAAAAGACATTTTTTTGTTTAGTTTAATAATGCCCAGAGTCATAAGGTTCCGATATTATTCCAACCACCTAATTTATTGACTAGCGACCAATGCCAAAAGGTCTGAATTATCATTTCTAGAACAAAGCTGTGAAAGAATTCTGATAGATAATGAAAGGGGAAGACTGTTTTTAACCTGACCATAAAAAGCATTGGCCCAAATCTGTATTTTCATTTCCACTTCTTCAATCCATTTGAAATGTCAAAATACTTTACTTATTAAAATGTAATACTGAATCCCATATGTGTCCTTTAACACTTTTTCTTTCTTATCGACACTGCTTCTTCTAGAGGATGGTAGAATTACAGCAAATCAGCAGGATATTAATCCTTTTTTGATCTCATGCATTGTAAATTCAGCTCATATGTAGGGGTTTGCACTAGAAGTCTCTTATTACCATATTGATTAGTAACGTTTTTTAGTCTTCTACGTTGTTCTATGTGGTACCTCTGAAAATAATTGCTGTTTTACAACTATCTGTACATAATACATACAATAATAATAAATTAATGTATTATGCAAGCAGCTGGGATAAATCTGCCTGAGAAGCCTGGAACAGCTGTATTTGGACAGAGAGGAAGATACTGCCAACTCTCAAACGGAACTGAGATCTTATAGTGCCTAGTTAATCTTTGCTACTTTGGCTGGTGGATTTCTGACCACTACATTGTGGTATAGAAAGCATATGTTTATTTCAGCAGAAACACAGAAAGTGAAACTATCATTATTATTAGAACCAGAGAGCACCCTTCTAAAGCAAAATATTACCAGCAGTTTGCTATTCTGTGCATAATGAGAGGCCTTTGGACTTGTAAAACAAAATCACCAACCTGTTCTAAAGGTGTTCTCTTGGATAAGCCTGTGAAGCATTTTCTTCCGACAGTCACTTTCATAGCCCCAAAATTTCAATTTATTTGCTTGCTTACATGTATTCAGCGGTGTGTTTGAGATACCTTATTCTACTGAGCTGATCTACAATACATTTGGAATTACCTCAATTCCACATTTACAACATCTTTATGGACATAGTGACTTTACAGTATCTTATTAAAACTTGGCCCCAGAGTCAAATCACTCTCATCTTCTATCTAAACACATTCCACCCAGTGTAACACATTAACACATCATGTGCCTGTGTTACTTAACAAACAAAACCAAATATCTTCTGAATCACAGCAAATACTTTAAATTTCTATTATTCCAACCAGAATTGCTAAAGCAATGAGCTAGGTTTTTCAGGAGCATGGATTTTTATTAACACCAATACAGTTACCAAAATCATTTGGACTGTTAATATCATTCATATTGATATTACTAGTCACTTGCCAATGGAAAGGATAAACTGTATTTCTCTCACCTACCCATCATCAATAGTAAATGAAGGAAGAGCAATCACTGGAAAAAGTACATAATAAAATTTGGAACAGATGCATTCATTGACATAGACACACATATTCATTTGGGGGTTTTCAAGTAAAAGGAAAAAAAAAAGTAAACCAGCAAAAGTAAGGCTATCCAGCTCAAGATTGAGAAAGCTGAGCTAACCTAGTATTTCATGGGTAACCAAAGCTGCAGAAGAGGAAAAGCAGCTCTTTACACGCAATCTCTAAATGAAAGCAGTAAATATTTGTGACACTATACAAAATCTTTCAGGGAAAGATCACTAGTAGAAATAAAAGGGTTTCATATCACTGCAGTAAATTAGAAAATATCAAGTCAAATTAAGCGTAACTTGTTTGGAGGTGTAACTTTATCTGTGGTCACATTGCATTGAAGCCTTTTAATAGTTTACCTGCCCAGGCAGTTAAAAAGGATTTTTTTAAACTAAGTGGTGGAATGTTATATGAGACGAGGACTGATGATGCAGTCCTTTCAGGAGGCCTCTGAACACTGGAAAACTCTGTTCAAGCTGTATGACAGGGGAGAAATGTTTCAGCTAAAGTAACTATAGGGAAGAAGATTCCTTGCACAAAGTTGGGGCAGATGATCTGGGACACTAAGCCTTCTTGCCACAGCTCTATCAACAGCAATAAGCACAACTATTTTGGACAGAGAAATAACTTACAAAGACTATAAAATAAAAATATATTAATATTACTATATACTAATACTATTATACTAAATATTTATCATACATGAGATTGTGAAATACCTGAAAATACAGTAGTTATTACCAAACACAATATGAGGAAAGCCCTGCTTTGGTTACTAACTACTCAGCAAGCTGAGAAGGTCTACACAACAAATTACACAAGCAGAACATATGAAATAGTTATGTGCAAAACTGGAGGAAAATACTTTGCTCCCTGACCAAGATGAGCTTGAAAGAAATTTCATATAAATATTTTAAATCTTTTTTTTATATATATTCTACTAAAGTTTTCCTTTGTTAAGTGCACCTATTATCATCTATACTTCCCTGGTGGGTTTTTTTGAGATTGTTCTAAGTACATTAGTACCATCTGATCCTATAATGATATATCTTTATGCAGTAGGTGTTTGGTTGTGAAGAGTAGCAGACGTGAGACACACCACTGACTTTCACTCCCTATAGAATTCATTGAAACTGCACAAAGCTGGATAAATCCAAACAACATCTTAATGGAGTGGAAATTATATTGTGCTTCCCAAAAATCCTATCCTGAGGCAAGCAAGGCCTTCAAATCAGGGAACTTACTTTTCATTTTCCTGTCAAGGGAAGAAACAGAGATGTGAGTGGGTAATTTGCGTGGCATGGCTCTAGACTTTTTCATAGCAGTGGAGTGGGAAAATATAGGTTCTGTTGATCCAACAACCAAACTCCCGGAAAGGTAAAGGTAACAGACCTTGCCCACTCATTATTACTGATACTTGGTATCAGTTATGTATCGACTACAGGATGTTTGGGTCTCTAACCTAAGGCATCATGAGAATTTATTCATATACAAAAAATGTTTATTCAAGTTTTGAACAAATAAGCTGAATCCTATATTTAGAAATATCAGTGCCTCAACTTCGTACATAACCAGCATGATTTCAGAATTAGTACAACACAGGCCTTCAGAGAAAAATATGCTTCACAAAGTCTTGCAAAAATTGGAGAATCTCTAACAATTAGTATATTGGTTTCCCTTTACAGCAAATGTCATAATTTGATGATACAAAAGTTTGGCATGCTGACACTTGAAAATAAATTAGTGCTTAATTTTTAACATAGGACCCCAGGATTTTCAGTAAAATCAAGCTTACGTCTCTAATTACATTTTATTTCCTAAACACATAAATTGTTGATAGGAAAAGATAAATGATAGCTTGACCAGATAATCAGGATTTATGGGGTCTAGCAAACATACAAACAGAACCACTGCCTCTACTCTTGGATATGTCCGAGGTTTTGGAAGCACTTGTTTTACTGTTGCATTCATATATCTCATAGACTTTATAGCCCACTGTATAAAGATGGTCCCCTGAGGGTTTGGAGCGTTAGTACCTTCAGGAGGGACTGCTGTATGAGAAGTCATTGAATAAAATACAACCACCACAGTGACTGCCATTACTGAGTTACTGAGCCCTGCTCTTTTTTTTTTCCCCATACACTCTCATAAATCTTCCGTTCTTTTCAGTGCAGTAGCCTAAAGGAAGGGTAAAAAGTTTGGCATTGCCCAGGGCCTGGGCTGCTCAGCTGGCAGAGGGAGCTGGGGCTGCTGCAGGGGTGCATGGCTGAGGTCTCCTGCTCCTGGGGGGCACCCAGGAGATGCTATTTGGTAGAGGAACCTACTGCTGAGTCCCCACCAGTGGCCAGGAGATGCTAATGGGATGTAGGCACTTAACGCTGAGCTTGGGAGGGCACTGAACTGCCTTAGGAAGGTGCCTCGTCTCCCTCTTCCCATTGACTCTTTGGAGCTGAATTACTTTTCTGGGCCATTTTTTAGATATTATTTTGTCTAAATAGGCAATCCATAATGTTTCATTGGCTATTGACTGTTGGCTATCATCAAACAAACATTTCGTTCAACTGCATATAGCACTCAGGAAATGCCTCCCATGCTATAAAATACGAACTCCAATCCTGGGCGGGGTGGTGGAGTGGGTTATGCACCAGGGTTGTATAGTTTTCTAGTGAAAAAAGATAATCAATTTAAGTCCTGGGACTATCCCAAGTGTTACAGAGAATCCTGATTAATGAGCAGCTTACTAAAAAATAGACTCTTCCTGAGGAGTTGTCAAGCCCTGAAGAATTGTGCCAGCACTCCCTAGCTGTGCCCTCCACACCTCAGTGAGCCCAAATTGTTCAATTACTCTTGTAGTTTTTTGGAGGCATGGGAGATTTTTTCAGCTTTCACAGCAGATCTGTCAAGATGTATGGCTGTCAAAAAAAACCCCAACCTTTCCCTATCCCAGAGTATTTATTTTTTCAGGTAAAGTTATATAAGAAATGGCCTTCCTTTCCATTTTGGGTCATAGCTGCTGGCTGTGTGTTGAGCACAGACTTTGATAAGGAGCCCACATCCAGAGTCTGGTACAGGTATCCAGCTAAGCTTACCTGGAACAAGACTGCAATGGAGAAAAAAGTCATTTTTCTTTCTCATTGTTTCTCCAGTCTGGTAGAAGGTGGAGGGACAGCCATTTTCCCCTCACCATAGGTTATAACGATGTGAAGCCTGCTTTCATCTATGTTAGCTGGCAGAACTTCTTTGAGGTGATTATACTGATGAGGAACAGGTGAGCTGTAATATAATCCATTGCTTCTAGTGTGCCCCTTTGCTAAGGTATAGAGTTGGCTAAAGCCACAATTTCCCTATGGCCAAGGAAAATCTCACTGTCCTTTAGGATATTTTTAGGACTTATTGTAGAACTCATTGCACAGGCTAGAGACAAGTCAGAGCTTTATGGGATTTCTTTATATCAGCAGCAGTCAGCCTTTATGACTATACAAGTCCTGTGACAAAAATCTTCCCATAGCCAAGACCCAAAACGTAAAACCCCATTCCTCAGATAACAGAGAGGAACTGCTGTGGGATAATGCTTGTCCAGGGATTCACAGTAACGCAACCCTGCCCTGTCCTGCAGTGCAGCAAGGAAATAGGAAGGTCAACAAGAGATACTGCTTTGACCTTTGTCTCTCTCAGAATAGAAGTGGTTGCTTGCTAACACAGCAAAATGATAAATGTAAAGTGTATATACTCTAAACTACTCAGATTGCATAGTAACTAATGAGATTGGATATTGACTACTAGTTTGAAAAAAATTAAAGATGGGGTACTGCAACTAGCCCAGGGTATTATAATATTAATAAAAAAAAAAAAGTAAAAATTCAGGGTTCATTAGATTTTGGTCTTTATTTCAACTGCTGTTGCCCTCGTTTAGCCTCTTGACAGGGGTGCTGGCCCAAGACTTCCTTCTGAAATTAATGGCCTATGGCCATAGGCTTCAGGAGATCAAATGTGTGTCTTCCTCTGTGACTGAGCACTCAATTCAGCTCACAGTTACAACTGTACAATTCAATTAGCATGGGGATAATCAAGAAAAAAGCATCAGCAATGCCACTTGTGGTGGGTTGACCTGGATGCCAAGTGCCCACCAGAGCTGCTCTATCACTCCCCTTCTCAAACTGGACAGGGGAGAGAAAATATAATGAAAAGCTCGTGGGTCGAGGTAAGGACACAGAGAGATCACTCAGTAATTACCATCACAGGCAAAACAGACTCGATTTGGGGAAATCAGCTTAATTTATTACCAATCAAAACTGAGTAGGTGTTGTGGTTTAGCCCCAGTCGGCAACTAAGCA
>VYZW01034389.1:10900-24403 GCA_013401315.1 Balaeniceps rex | reverse complement strand
TAGGTGTCAGAAATAAACCCGGCGCGGGGGGATGCGGCGGCGGCAGCGGCGGCGGGGGGCGCGGCCGGCCGGGTGATAACCGGGGCCTTCTGCGAATTGAGGGTGAGAAATGGAAAAAGAGGGTTAGAAAGTCGTTTCCATTCTGCTGAACTTTTGTTTTCTGACCGATAGAGGCCGGTAGAGGACTGTGGAGAAGGAAAGTTTATAACCAGCAGCACCAGGATGGACTTCCCTGCTACCCAACCAAAACCTGCTGCCGACGGTAAAATCATCTACTATCCTCCTGGAGTGAAGGAGATTACGGACAAAATTACCAACGATGAGGTGGTTAAACGGTTAAAGGTGAGCAATCCTGACCACCATCCCCTTCCCTGCAACTTTTGCTCCTTAAGGTGAACATTTCATCTCGGGAAAGGAGAACTGCCAGAGGACTGTTTCCTTGTCATAGTTGAAATGTCTCCTTCTTTTCTGCAGACCTTTATGGGAATACTACTTCCTTGCTTTTCCTTAAAAGAGGAGGAGTCATTTTTGTAATTTGTGACTGTACCCTTGCGAGTTCTCTCAAAGCCAGAGTTGATACATTAAACTGCTAATTTGTACATGAAATACATCCACAGTTTTGGGGAGAGGTCTGAAGTGTAATAATTGCAGGATATATTACTGAAAATTTTTGTTGGTAAGCTAGAAGGTTTTTGTGAGTTCCAGCACTTTGAGCAAGCATAGTTGAGCCAGGGAAACAAGTAGATCTAGTTAAGGGTATTCTTGACTGAAAAGATAGTACTGTTCACAAACAGCGAAGATGAATTTCTGGGGTTTGTAGATGGAATTTTGAAATTTTCAGATGTAAAACCTGCCTCAGATTTTGCAATTTAATATAATACATACAATTTCTTTCCTATTCAGTATAACTGGTGCTTGGCAGAGTTGCTAAATTTTCATAAGGAAAAGGGACTGTTACAAAAGCATCTCCTCTACTTGCTTCACAGCATCCTGGGGGACTGTGAGGCTTATCTCTGTTGTTTTTTTTTTAAAAAATCCCTTTTTCCACTAGAAACATGAAATACTACTGTGATACAGTAGTATTACTTCTTAACTCTATGCTGAAAATAGAGAATAAGGTTGAGCATTGATCAAATATTGGCACAGCTCATTTGTTAATGCTATGGTCTTTGGACCAGAAAGTTGTCATAACCTGGGATTTGGTCCTATGCCCAGGGTGGAGATGTAGTAATAATTTTTTAGAGATTGGAAATATTCTCTCATCTGATGATCTGCTTCCCATCACAACAGTGACCCCACAAAGATTGAAAAATAGAAATCATGGTCTTGGCTAGTCAGTACATCGAAAAACGTCTTGCCAAAAAATGTCTTGCCTAAAAATGTAAAGAGAATGTAGGCTTTGTGCTTTGCTTTCAAAGCAGCAAGGCACATGTCAGTTGTTTCTTTGAAAACGAGCCTTGTTTTCCAATTACAGTTTTGAAAATTATTGAATGGACAAGTCCAGCCTAGTATTTTCAAAACTCCAGTGGAATATTGCCAGTTACAGGAGAAGATCCGAGAGTTTTGATTGTTTGGACAGAGACCTTGAATCAAAGTCTGTGTGGAGTGGGGAGGAGTGCAGTTTTGGGGTGCTCATTGAAAGGGGTATTTTACTTTGTCCCAGTTGGAGAACTTGCAATAGTGAGCTTGCCATTCCTAGATAATAGGAATAATAGAATTTCAGTCATGCACATATGTTTTGCTGAATTCACATGTGTGTGTTGGACATAATTTTCAGGCTAAGAGCAGATTTTTTTTTTTTTCCTGTCATTTTTTTATGGACTACTGTTAAGGAATTCAGATGACCTCAAGACTGCGGGCTAACTTTAAATGGGAACAAATACTTTGCTAGTGGGCCTACCATCACTGAAACAGCAGAGGAAGATTTTTCTTACCTTATTGGTTTTGCTTAATCTGAGTTTGAGGAATTTTTTTGGTCAGATATTGGCTTTACTGAAGCATCAAGAAAATAGGAAGTACTACACACTTTAGAACTAAGCCAACAAGTATTTTTTTCCTTATGATTTTGTAGAGACATACATATAATCTTTATTTATGAAGTCCAAATCTTTATATCAACCTGATTTATAAAAACAAATTCATTTTGGCATGTGGAATATTATGATGATGCAATGCTTGGGATGGAAACGCTTGAAAAAGTTTTGTTTAATTAAAAGATAACTTTTCACAACTTCAAATATGACTTAGTATTAAAAGCCAGCTTTAGCAGAATGTACAAATTCAGGCATGAATCAGTCCTTGAAACTGTAGGGTTTTTGCTGCGTTCTTGGCCATGCGTGATCTAAAGATGTTCTGTGTGTCTCTTACAGAAGATGCGTGTGTAACTTGGTGTTTTGGCCACCAGGCTTTGGGTCAGTTCCGGCAAATTTTTGTTCTTTTAGCTTTTTGAAGTCATGGTCAACTTAATTGGTTACAAACTTGAGTCCTTATTAGCAACTTTTCTGATACCACATCTGTATTTTTGTGTCCAGACCTCTTCTCAAAATGAAGGCTTTTATTGAACTTGAGATGTTCTGGGCACCTGTCCCAGAGTGCCTGAGCAGCAGCTTTTGTGCCAAGGACTTTTAAAAAGAATGTTTTTCTATCCTTTCCCTCCTCCTGCTTGGGGTTGTGGGTAATAAAATGTAGGCCAGGTTCGTTTACAGTGTTTTGATATATCCGTATGATAACATTAGCACTGTCCTGAAAATGGAAGTATTGAGAATTTTAAAATCAACATGTACCTTCTGAGCAATGTAGAAAGGAAAAGCCTCTGGATTGCATATGTATGATGAATGAAACACCAGTTCAGGTGCTTAATGGAGTCAAAGGTAACACACCTGGTGTGTTAGATTACATTGATGGGTTGGTGCCTTCTTGGGGTGGGACAGTATGTGATGTATAATTTCAGCTATTGAAGAAGCGATTTTTAACTGTGGTGTGCTATGGCTGGGGACAAGTGTCCATTTAATAGATCCAACTAAGTTTAACCAAACTAGGCAGCTAGCATGTAGCAGAAAGTTGAGGCTTACTGTACTTTGACTACAAATTTTTTTTTTTTTTTTTTTTGGCTAATGTTCCTCTTTACAGTGCAGCTGTTCAAGTTATATAGTGATTGGTTTCAGGGCTGTAAGTCAAATGCTTGTCAATTTAGTAAGGCTTGTGGGGAGAGGTGATAACTTTTATTTAACCATGCGATAGAAGCGGAAAACAACAAACAATTCTAAGGCGCCCAAGTAGTCCTTCTTCAGTTCCAAAATTGAGCCAGCAAGTAAATACAAGTTGAGAATAATTGTACTAGCAATATTATATTTCGTCCTGTAAGGTAGTTGAAGGTTGAAAGAAGTTTTAGAAACTCAGCATCTGCTTTGCTGCAAAGCTTCTCTATGACTACTGAAATTTTTTCAAAATTGACTGCATTTTACTGCCTTGTCAAACTCCAGACTTGTATACTGTTGTCAGTAAACTATTAAATCTCAGATATAACTTTCTTTGGTCGCAAGAGAGTATTTTGATGTCATTTATATATAACCTTGTCATCATTATGAATAAGATTAATAGTAGCATACTTAATTGTCAGATATACTAAAAATAGCCCCATCAATCCAAAATGCGTAGAGTTTCTCAGAGACTAACTTAAACAGCCTTTGTAGGCAAAGCCAGAACTGCCACTGAAAGAAGTGGCTCTCCCTGCTGCTTGTCCCAACCTGTGTTCTGTACCCTCTCTACAAGCATGTTGTTTTGCCGCATGCCAAAACGGATGGGTGAACAGATCTGGGCTAAAACTTAGAAGTTAAATAAAAAAACAAACCTGTGTTAATTTTAGCCTGGATCATTTTCTTGCCTGATTTATTGTGAGAGCTCATAAATGCTTGTGCTGGCTATAGGGGAAAAAGCAGCTTCCTTCTGTGGCAGTCCTGCCTTAGAGTGTTGAAGGAACTTCAGAGTTGATTTGAATGTGAAAGTTTGCAAATGTTATCTTTTGAGATAGTTCTGCAGAAACAATGCAGAAGTCCCCATCTCTATCTCGCCTGCTGGATTTTTTAAGTAAAAGTAGTAATGCACTATGATGATGAATTCAAGTATAGCTTTGTACCAATAACTACACAGTTTGGTAAAGTGTATGACAAGTCTGTAGAAAAAAGGAAAACATTTATAGTGCAGTGTTTTATTTTACCTATAGATATCGGTGTAAGCAACGCGAATTCATAAAATCTGTAAAAAGCACATTTAATCAGACACTAAAGATACAAAAGTACAACAAAAGAAAAAAAAGGAGGAAGCTTTGAAACCTTCCAGAGGAAAAGGGGTGATAAATTAGTTTCAGCATAGAGATATTTAACAAAGGTTTAAGGCAGTGTAAAAACCCATCTTTGTGAAATTAAGAGTTTTATAGTTTAGAATTTATTGAGGGTGATGCGGTTCTTTATCACAGCTGGGGTTAGTAGTCTGTTTTCGGGGTGGGGGGGGAGTGATTTTCCTCTTGTTTTTCAATCAGTCCAGTAGTCTCGTTGCTTTTCCCAGGGTGACAGTCTGGCAAGGNCCCTAATTCTCCCCCTGCCACCCCACCCCAAGGCCTAGCTTGCGATCCTCTGGAGAAGTTAGCACTCCTAGTGTGCCTTGAAGTCTTCCTTATCTTGTCTCATGGCATTTCTTAATTATCTGATATGTATTTGTGCCAGAGTGAAACAAACACTCCCTCTCCTTCTTCCCATTGTCTTTCTGCATGTTATTAGATGTTGGCCTCTTTGTAGTTGGGCCTGTTGTGTCTTTATCTTTGGAAGATTATCCTCATATCACTAGAAATAGTTAATACTAATAATTTATCATATTATGCACAGGTGGTTTTTAGGCATCTGTTACATAATGTTAAAATTGAGAAGGGTTGCTTTTTTGCTACTTAAATGTTTTGAAGTAGGCTGGAGGTATGTGAGAGGGGAAAAAAAAAAGTTGTTCTTTACTCACCCTGGTATCTCTGCATAAGTTAATGGCCACTCTCTGAGATTGTGTAGTTAGATGGACCTTTATCTAACCTGGCTATGCTTAGGTAGTTATTTTAAAAGAAACTAAAAAATATAAATTAGAGTGTCATCTGGGAGAAGAAAATCTATTTTGTATTGTGTCATACACTAGAATTTGGTATGCTTGAAGGGAAAAGGCATACATATTAAGTATGTTGGATTGTATTAGTTAATAAATACTACTTGCTGGCAAGACTTAGATGACATGGGTATTTTCATGGCTTAGACCTCTGACTCGCAGGTACTTACATGCTTACATTTAAGAATTGTAAGTAGTTTTGTGTATTTCATATAGCTAGGTTACAGAAATGATCCTCAGTTAATTATTCTAACAATTTTAAAACTTCCATTAATTGTATTAAACTGCAGACTGCAGTTTGCAATGTTCTTGAGCTATTGCTGGCCACATAAGCCTAAAGCCAAATTTCTAATTTGATTTTGCTTATAGTTTAATCTTTTTAATTAGTTTGACTCTTGTAACAATCAAGTTTTTCATTAAGTAGGACAGGCCACTAGTCAGAGAAGAAGAATCTTGTTCTGATTTTTTTTTTTCCAATGGAATATTAGCTGTTTGCTTTGCAAAGTCCCAATTTAATCGATCCTTAGAGAAATAGACCATGTAGGCTCACCCAGTTCACCCAGATGTTACTTAATTTCAAATTGATTGATGTGAGACCCTTTGTTTTTGTATCTGATAATTTTCTTTTCTTACAAGTGCATCACTAATTAATGGCAATTTCACATGTACAATGTTATTCTAATGGTTTCCTGGCAACAAGAAGATAAATATATTGTGAAAGAAAAGAAGTCCAAATTTGAAAGGGGGAAAAATAGAGGTTGCTGAGTTAGGAATGATAACTTCTGATGATTGACCACCAAAATGGATGGACTAGTTGAGAAGTCCTTATGCCTTCATTTATTCTATTACAAACCTCAAAGAATTACTAATTTTAGTCTTGTGCTAATGCTTTTTTGTGAGGTGAGGACATGATGTTAATCACAGTTTAAAAGATGGGAAACTGAAGAGCTACTGAAAGGAAAAAAAACAAACCCAAACACAAGAAAGACAAGCTGGCTTCATATGCCTGATTTGGCATATCTAAAATGTGAGTTCTGAAGTGACTGTGCATTCTGTTGCACTTTACATGTTCAGACCACAAGTTCCTTTGATTTCGGTTATATTTCTGAGTGCCTAGCACTTCTGTAAACCAGGCCTCATCATCTCTGCTTCTTAAGAACCCAGAAAATGACAAATGTTTTCTGTGAAAACTTTTGTTATAGGCTGTTTAACAGGCATTGTATAGAAACTTTGTAATAGGTGGGAGGCTAGCATGCAAGTCTTCAGGCTTAACTGTTTTAAAACATGGCACAGAATATTCCTTTCTTGCAATATTTTCCTTCAGTTATAGTGTTCCAGCTTCAATAAATAAGAAAGGTGGCCTTTGGGCAATACGATCCTCTACCAAACAACCTTGATTAACTCTGGAGCAAGTCCTTTCTGTGGACTGAATGAAGTAACGGCTTCAAGTTTTTGGTTGGGGTTTAAGAAAAAAAAAAAAAAAGTACGTGATCACCAAATACCGTATCAACATTAGGATTGAGGAGACTGACTAGAGGTTTGAGAAGTATAGGATTGTTTACCTTGGAAAAGAGATGAATAAGAGTTGTGATAAAAGTATACAAAATACTGAATGACAGATAGTAAATTAGGAATTTATCATTTTGTCCCCCTCTCCTGAAGAAAGAGCATTCATTGAAATTGAAACTTAAAAAATTGTTGAACGTTAAATATTTCTTAGGGTTATACTGGAAGGTTGCAGCAGAGCTGAACTGATGTGTTTAGCGTAAGTGACATGCTTTAATCGTATAAATCACTTACTTTAGGTGGGTGTGCCTGTCAGTATGTATTTTTATGGTATAATGTGGGAGACTTCTTGTGTATTCAAATATTTTAAATAAAGTTTGGATACAAAATCCTTGATATATCACTGCATTCTTATGAGGAGTTTGTATGTGTAAGTTCGCAAAACATCAGGAGCCTTAGCTATGCTCAAAGACTCATAAATGAAGTGTTAATCTCACAACAGCGCTATGAAGTGAAAGAAAAATTATCCCTTGGTTTGCAGACAGTAATACGGAGATGATTGATAGGAAGGGAAATCAAACATCATCTGAGGTTACTTTTCTTCCTTGTCTACTTGAATCAATTCCTATTATTTTGTCTGCTTAATGCCTATGTGCATCTTTTGCTACCAAAAAGAAAAACAATAGACAAAATAATTAGCAGATCATTAGTTCACAGGACATATTATAGCCATTTTGGTAGTTAAAGAAACTTAACTATTGTCTAGTCCCCAATCTATGTTAAACATTCTTTGTATATGAAATTTTTCCAGACTGCAATATCTTCTTAATCACTGTTGTTACCTGGGAATCTAAAACACATGCTTATTATTGGTGTCACTCAAAGCAATGTGTGTTTGCTGGCTCTGCAGCTGCAGCAAAGTAATGAACTGTATTCCCACTGCTGTGCTGACATCAGAATTTGGCTGTTGCAAAGATGTCTTAAGTATGATGAAGTACTGTTAAAGGTAAACAAAGATAAAATTGGCACAAAGTATGTTCCTGCTTAGAAAGGAAGGTTGAAAACTTCATGGTAACTAGATAGCATGGGATAAACATATGTTTTATTTATGTGAGACAGATGATACGTACTTATCTGATGGAGATGTCAGAGCGTGCAGTGTTAGGATCAGTTCTGCAGCCGCAGTGGGGGAAAAATCCATTGAAATTTACTGTGAAAACTGGTCAGCCTTTTTAATGTCTTAGTTATTCTCAAGTGAGTTCCTGTTTCTTTCTAGTTGTTCAGTAATATTACCTAATCTTAATGGTACTCTATTGTCTCCCATGAATAGAGCCTGTCACCTTTTGCTAAAACACTGTTTGGTGTAGTCAGCAGTTTTAGGCCTTATATTGTGTTTTTAGTGTTGTATTTTAATACCTTATGGTAGAAGTTATGATGTTTATCTCCAGGAGATTTATCAAAACTTTCCAAACTGTTGAAGCAGAGAATAAGTTTTGTACTGGCAAAATACATTCATAAGCATTAGAGAGACGCATGTCTTTTCTATTTACAATATTTTTTTTTGAACTGATACAGACATTGAATGTGAAAGAGAAGGAGAAAGAACATTTTAAAAGGAGTTTGGAGAAATCGGATATTTCTGGAGTCTTTCCCCAGACACTTCTTTGCTGGCTACAGCACCTGAAAAATGCACATACTTGAAAAAAAAAGTAGTTATGTTAGTGTTTAGTAGTATTAGCATTTGCTTGCAGTCATTAAAGAATTCCCTTTCCTCTGCAGTTGTAGTCTCTGTCTTTCTTATGGCTTTCTAAGGAAATAACCTGATTACCATCAGGGAACAGCTTTAGATCTGCAGGAGATCTGCAGGTTTACAATATTTTTTTTTTAATATTGTGTAGTACTGATCTCTAAACTATTTTTATCACTGCATCTAACAAGAGAGACCATCAAAAGACCAACTTCAAATTTGTACTTACTATGAAAATCTTATTACTGTAGTCTTAAGTGCCAGAGAATTAGTCTCAAAAATTGAAAGGAAACATATTTGTGTTTTTCAGTTTATGTTGTATATGTGATAGTGCTTTGTCTGGGCAAATGTTTTTAGCTTGTTTTTCTAATGAAATAAGGTTTTTATCTGATCAGCTAGTCTAATTTCTTTGTTACTGATCTTCCCTGAAGTTACATTAGTTCAAAACTTGCTGGCAGTTGGGCAAAGGTTTTGGAGATGCAAGATTGTCTAATTGGTGCTGAGCAGAGTAGAGACATCCGAATTCTGTTTAGACAAAGGAAAAAGGACCAGCACTGTTAAACGTTTCAAAAGGCAGCAGTGCATGTGCTAGCTGGAATAAAAGCAACTAATTCCCACAGGGGTGTTTCAAATGTGGTAGGGGGTGTGCTGCCCCCTCGCCAGCTCTCCAGGCAGGGCACCCTGAGGGGAGTGGGCAGGTAGTGCAGGAGGATGAGAGTGAGGGATGCAGAAGGGTGTGAGTTGGCAGCCCTCTCGGAGGAGAGTGATGGGGAACAGATCTCCTGGAAACCAGCCATCATTAATTTTGCTGCTTATGATAAAACTCATTGCATATAGCAGCAGTAAAGGAGATAAACAGCTAAAATAAAGCACAAAAACTTTTTAATGCTCTCTTAACCCACAGGCTGACCCACAGGTAGAGGGCTGTGCATGGTATTTGAAAATATTACTAATTTTTTTAAGTTGAAGTGGTGTTTTCTAAGAACTAAAAATGATACCTGCATTCTTGGATTGTCTTCATGAACATCGCTTATGCGATATGCTATTACAGAAAGGGTAAAGCAAAAATGAAAAAAAAAAAAAACACTCAAAAGTAGCTAAAAATCTCAAAAGACAATTGAGACGATTGCTAAGTTCTTTAGTTTTCTTACTTAATTTGTTTTTTTCTGTTTATTTTGGCTGCTTAGAATCATGATGGTGGTGCAAATACTGAAGCAAAGTGTGTGCAGTGAAAGTAGAGTTGAACTCTACTTAGTTACACTGATTGACTTTACTTGTGTTACCAATTTAATGAAAGGAAAATGCTGTTGGATATTTCCCCTTAAAATTTTTACTTTACCTTCAGATAGAGTAGTCAAAGTAGGCTAAATCCTGTTATTTTAATATAATTTTGTGTTTTCACTGTGTTGTTATTCTGTTACTATTTGAAAATATATGCATGTACTTAATTATCCAAGATGCGGTAATGGTTCTCCATAATAAACTCATTATTGAAGTTTAATCAAATCATAGTCATAATTTAGTAGGGAATTATTTGAAATTAAATTTTGAAGAATATAAAAATTGTTCTTTTCTCGTGATTTAAAAGAGTGAAACCTGATACTCGGTCACTTGACTCCCACTGACTGCAGTGCCTTTCTGTGGGCTTTAGTCCTGATGTCCTAGCCAGTTAGAAAGGATAAAATTTTTCTTTAAAAGCTTCATTTATGTGAAAGGGTGAAGAGGAATCATTCAGAAATGCCCCTTTGTTCACGCAATAGTGCAATGTATTGTAGGATAAGTGAACGGAAGTTTAATTCTTAAGCCGTTGCAGTAACAAGAATGAAATAAAGTAACCTCAATACTTACTTTTGATGGTAGAAACAGAATTCAGCATTCTGGGGGGAGGTGGAAAAGGTTACCCTATATGTTTGGGTTTTGACAGGTGGTTCTTTCTCAGCACTGAATTGCTGCAGTTAACATTCATTCGCTTACAAAGTGAAACAAAGAAATGCAAGGCAACTTTAAAGCTTTTTTGCTGAAAATACATGTTTATTTAAATAGCTTATTCAGTCATCCCTTGTAAATGTAGTTGGCATGTGTCACTATGTCTGAAAAACTTATAATCCATCTCTTCTCTAAAGCTTCCACTTCTGCTATTGCCAGTAAAATTCCAGTGGCAAGAAAAGAAGTACTATTTTTGCTTGTGTGAAGTCAGTAAATGAAGGTCTAGGAGCTGCATTTGTGAGCTGTTAGTGACATTTTTTTCTTAGAAAATGTATGTAGAATATGAAAGTAGGCATAACTCTGCAACCTAAGGGAAACTTGGAAACCTGGAAATAAGATTTCAGCTTTGTCCAAGTTAGAACTGGTCATCTAGACTCCTGTAAAATCATGAGAATTTTGCTTTAGGAAATGGAAGCGTTCACCAAGTACTAAAACTTCACCTTTGTAGAATATATACTTATTGGTACGACTGGAAGTAGGTCGGTAGAAAACCTGGTAAGTTGTTAAAAAAGTACCTCTTTGAACTGGGAGTGAAAACCAAGTTAAAGGCTATGTTTCTAAACCTCAGCTGGGAAAGCGGGGGTGGCCTGTAATGTTTTCCAAAGTTACGCTCTTTCAGTCCTAGCCTTTGTTTCCCTTTAAAGGTTAAAACACCTTCAGTCAGATTACAAAGTAAAAAGGCTGCCATTTAATTTTGTTTCATTTTGACATCTTTGCCTATTGCTCTTAGTTTAGGTTCTTGTGCAAACTGGAGCATTCTGACTGAGTTGGATTTGGTGTGTAAGTTAAAGCATACTCATCCTACAGCTGTAGCTCTGTGTGCCACTCCATTTCTGATACTAAAATTGGTTTCTGATACCCATATACATCTGTGAGGATGGAGTTCTCCACTATATTTTATCTAGCCATGAAGCTGGTTTAAGAGACATCTTCAGGGACTCTATTACACTGGCTCTGCATCCTGAAAAATTGTACTGTGGAGCTGTGCCTTAATTCACACCCATCTTGAGACTCTTCAGAGTCACTCTGACTTCAGCCTGTATGTGGGCTGTGATGAGTTTAAGTTTCTGTGTACTATCTGATTTGACACCTGTCAACACTTCGGTTAAAAGCCTGGCATCATGCAACATCCCCATAAAATTAATTTTAAAATGAGCCGTTCACCTCAAAATTTTATAAATGAGGAAAATACTAATTGCTAGCATTTTTAGAGGATTTGTTGAGGGTTTTCCCACTGCTTTTCATCATCTTTATCAATCTTCTGCTCGAAAACAAAACTATGGGCAAAAATAATTTCATCGGGAAGGTGAAAAGGTAGAGGGGTAAGTAATGACAGGTTAGTTCTGCGGAGTATTGTGAGTCTGCTTAGTAATCTGAGTTGACCTGCATAAGTGGGTATTTTAACATAGTCAAAAGCAAGTTAGTTTATTTAAAAATAAAAAAAATGCAAGTCCTCTTTACAGAGTGCCAGAATTGTGTTTTGGAAGCTTGTCATCCTGACACTGTTGTACCTGACTACTTTGAGTACTCTTAAGTTGACGCCGCTGCTGAAGGAAACAGTTACTCATCTTCACCACTGCTGCCATTGCTGTTGAGGGAGAATAATGTTTCAAAGTCACTTGCCTTATTTGAGTCAGCAGCACTCTCAAAGTCATAGACACAAATCAAGTTTGTGAAGAGTAAGAGGAGAAAAGTAAAAAATAGAAGCACATACTGACTGTAGGCAAGGAGGGGGAAAGCAGTATAGTTGGAAAGGACAGAGTTGCTACACCAGTAGCTGGAGGATTGCCCTGAATCAAACCCTGGTGTGCTTCACTCCACTGGAATGTGTGGAAGCACAAACACCAAAGCCAGCACTGAGCCAGTGAAGTACTCTTGCTTGCATGTGGGCCATACTTTTCCACACGCCAACCCAGGTGTGTCTGTGGCCTGCAGGATACTGGATTGTGGAAGTGATCCTATTCAAAACCACTTATTTTTTTCCAGGTTAGTTTTCATTTGGATCAGCGTGACTTAAGCAGTCACCTATTACCCCCTCCTTGTGCTGGCAGAAGCTGTATGACAATCTTGGGGTGGCAGAACTGTTACTTGCAGTGACAGCTTAATTTGGAACACACTTCATTGGGTTTGACCTTATTAAATCAACTCAAAGATTCATTAAACTGCACCCTAAGATTGGGCTGAAGCAGTCCCACCCTCCCCTGTGCGTTTGTACAGGCATGTAGTGAGCTGATTCAAGAAGCAGATCTATCTGAAAAGTAACCTGGCCAGAAAAAGGGATTTTTCAGTAGTGTCACTCATCGGTCATGTGTGTGTTGGAGCAATGGAGGGACAGGTCTGACAGATTTGGGTGGACTCACACTGCTGTAAAACTTCACCCTAAAAAATTCTACAAACGTTTCCCGTCCCCATTTGGTGAGGCAGTGTCTGTTATCTGTATACAAAATGAAGTGTGTCTCTTGTTTGGACAGCTGCAAATATAAGTGCAGTGAATGATGCGCTACCCTTCCATGTCTGAAAAAGAAACTAAGATACAGAGGAGAATGTTCTCTGGTTAGAAACAATTGAAATCTGTTGCCACGTTTATACGTAAATGTGTGGATTGTGCTGGTGCCAGTAATTTAGAACTAATGGGAATGTTGTGGAATCCATGATGAATTTTCTAATGTTTTAGCTGACTGGCTGCTGTAATAGATCATACCATTCACACTAATACATGATTGCTTTCAAAATAAATTGATTTTATATTGGAATTCTGAATTGGTGTGGTAATATTTAGAGAGAGGTGCTTACATACACTTCACCTTTCTCTAGGAATGTTTGGTTTCCTCTTTTTTCCCCCTTACTGTCTTTCCCATTTGTACAAAAGAAAGAATTTGAGGTTTCAGTGTTTTTCAGGCCTCCCTAAGCCTGATGGCTCACAGTTCTGTACTAGTATTATGATTATGAGATGTGGTCTTTGATGTTTAGACTGGTCTTTTCCTGTTCTGCAGTCCAAACTACCAAGTCTTGTGCTGTGACTTGAACTAGAGTAGGCGGTACAGGCCAGTGCTTGCAAACAGATTTGTCTTCATGCCAGCTCTCATTCTTATTCCCCGAGCTCGTGCGTCAGTCCTGCATGGTGC